>JAZBQP010000403.1:0-18110 GCA_038407015.1 Ceratocystis ficicola | reverse complement strand
CCAGGCCCATTCAGACCTGTGCCCTATCCGTATACAAACAACGAAGGGAACGCTTCAACTGATAGGGGCATACAGCGCACCGAGAGGCAGCATTAGGCCAGAGGAAGGACTACAAGAACTCATGCGAGCAGAGAAAGACAACGCATGGATTGCACTAGGGGACCTCAACGCACATCATGGAACATGGGACGCCAACCCCACGGAAAATGAAGCGGGGAAGACCCTAGAAAACTGTATGTCAGAAAATGACCTAACCGTGCTCAACGACAAAAATGAACCCACACACGACGGCGGGAGAGTCATTGACCTGGTCATCGCACCACAAACCACAGTGGGCAAATGGGTAACCTGCATGAAAAGAGTACTAGGAAGCACTAGCGATCATGAGATTGTTGAGGTCAATGTGAGAGCAAGGGCAGCCCGCAAAAGACCTGAGGCAAAGTGGAGGCTAAGGAAAATGAACGCGAATACCTTCGTCGCAGAATGCAAACGAGAAGTCGACCAACTGGAAAAGCTTCTGGAGAGCAACGGCGACGAACCACACAAAGCAGAGCTCCTAGCCGAAGGACTGATAACAACAGTGGAGAGAGCCCTTGAGGCATCAACACCAAAAACGCCCTCCAACATCGTGCTTAAACCATGGTGGAATGAGGCATGTAAAGAACAGAACGCCCAAACGCGCAGTGCACGAACAGCCCATCGCAAACAATCTACGGACAGTGAGAAGAGGACCGAGTACGTGAAACAAAAAAAAGTCATGAGTGGACACACACACAAAGACGCACACAGGGGAGGAGTGGCAATATCATGAGCCCAACCAAGAGCCAAACGAATGGCCACCCCTCACATGTGAGGAAGTAAAAATAGCTGTGTGGAGGCCCGGGAATACGGCCCCAGGAGCGGATCGCATCCCGAACGAGGTCTGGAAACGGGCATGGGAACCGCTAGGTAACACAATAACAAGACTTTGCAATCTTTGTTTAGAAAGCGGGAACCACCCAAGCGTTTTCAAGAAGGCTGACCTCGTAGCGATCCCAAAGCCAGGACGCCCACGCGACGAACCCCGATCCTACCGGCTCATATCACTCCTGCCCACCCTGGGAAAGGGTCTGGAGAGAGCCGTAGCGAGAAGGCTTGCGGAGGAAGCAATCGAGAAAGAAATCATTCCAAGCAACTACATCTGCGCGGTACCGAAGAGGGCAGTCACGGACCTACTCATCGAACTACGTGGAAGGATAGAGGATGCACAGGACTGGAAAAAGGTCTCTTCGATCCTAACTTTCGACATACAGGGGGCATACGACGCAGTCGAACCAACGAGAATGGAACGACAGCTAGCTGAAAACAAGTGGCCAACGAAACTATGTCGATGGGTTAGAAGCTTCATGGAAGGAAGGACTGCCCGCATGCAAGCAGAAGAAGGGTGGACCACGACTCGTGTAGGAGGCTCCCTCCCACAAGGATCGCCAGTTTCACCTATCCTCTTCATGCTTTTCATGGCCCTATTATACAAGAAGATTCCCCTTCTTCTGGGATATGCGGACGATGGAGCACTGGTAGTCAGCGGTAAATTCTTCCAGGACAACTGCCGGACCATCGAAACACTAATGGAGATGGTGACAAGGTGGACAGCACAAAATGGGTTGGACCTCGACCTGGGAAAATCAACGCTCCTGCACGTAAAGGGTAGGAGGAGGGTCGCCGGAAACCCATCCGTCATGATCGAAGGACTGGGTGAGATCAAACCCACGCCGGAAAAGAAATCGATGCGATGGTTGGGACTCCACATAGACGCCAACCTCTTATTCAACGGGCACATCGAAAAAACGACAGCGAGCATCAACCGCGTGGCTAACAGTCTGAGATACTTGGCTGGGTGCTACAAGGGAGCAGATACAACATGCATGCTGAACGCAGCTCGAGCGTGTGCGCTGAGCAAGGCACTGTTTGCGGCGAACGCATGGAGGGGAACTGAAACGACTAAAACAGCAACGGAAAAAATTAATATCGCCATCAGAAACTGCTTGAGAGCAGCCCTGCCCATGTATCGCACAACGCCAAGGGAATGTTTGCACCATGTAGCAGGTTTCCCGTGTGGAAGAGGAGGAGGAGAGGAGAAGGAGAGGGGGACAAGAAGACGGTGGTGGAGGAGGTCGAGAGAAGGAGATACAAAATGAGGACAGGAGCGGAAGGAGATGTCGAAGGGGCGCGGAAGGTGTACTTCCGGAGAGCCCTTTCTCCTAACGATCAAGGACTACCTCCAAAATCGCGGCAACTGCTTCGCAGAAAGGAGGACAAAACCGACGTACTCCGCCAGAGATGACACCCTTGGTAGACAGCCGTCGGCCTCACAGACTAGATTACTATATAGGCACCACAACCCAAAAACACCAGGCAACCAATCCTGGAAACACACCTAGCAGGGACGCCTTCGGGCAACGGCAGGCCGAAAAGCCTCCTGGCTGCAAAGCCGGACCCTAAAAAGTCATAGGAGATACTTGAAGCCGACGTACACCTGCAACTGCTGACTGCCCGGAAGCGGTAGTGGAAGACGACATCAACCGCTCTGCTTTCTTCCAGGACATGCCGTCGTATTGCTGTGGAAGACCAGTAGGTAGACGCTAAATAATACAAACAAACAAACAAAATCTCATACCGGGCCCTTGATGGTCATGAAAGGCTTCTGAACCTCGGGCACACCTGCAAATGCTGACCGCCCAAGAACGGCCCCGGATGACGACATCATCCCCGGCTGATCTTGCCCGGAATAAGCCGTCGTATTATTGTGTAGAATCAATCAGGTAAACGTTAAATAGAACAAACAAACAAACGTTAATTGATTTGCGCCATTTGATCTACGTGATTCCAGTAGACGTCAAGTGTATCTAAATTCAAATTCAAATGAGAAAAATTACCTCCCATAAACGTTGAATATATTCAACTCGAGCTCAAGAGAAACCACCTCTCTTGAACAAAAGCCATGGAGAACAAACAATGGTTGTATGGGAAGCGCAGATGACTGATTGCAGTAGCGGAAAGGGTGCTAAGCACATCTATCTCCCTAATGGCAAACTCGAGCAGTGGCGAGGGTGGAATGACAAGTGCAGATCGCAACGCCAATATGAGGGCAGTAAGAAGCAGACACCACCACGGAAAGGCGGCCGACACAACATTTCGCGCACATGGGAGAATAGAAGGAAATGCAATGGGCTGTCTTCATTTAGGCAACAAAAGCTCTCGCGAGACAAGTTTTAGCAGGGCTCAAGCAAGCGAAAGATGTGTCTTGCGCAATCTAATGGGCAAATGAAGAGGCCGGTAGACGCATCTAGCTCTTGTGTGAGATACATACATGGAACACGAACCGCCTGCACTGCGGAATCCGTGGCCCTTCTTCTCAAGACCCATACAAAGCCTCTCACGGGCTCACAATGACAATTGCGCGAGCCAATCCCGGGGTGGCCCCTCTTGTTGATCCCAAAGCTGGGGAGAAAGACTGCGGTAGCTAGACAAGTATGGATAGAAAGGCCACACCAAACAACATCTATATTTGCCAAGCTCTGCTCAAGGTTAGAGGACGCCCAAAGAGGCAATCCCGATTGTCGCGCTCGACATGGAGGAAGCCTTCGACGCAGTCGACCTAGAGAGAATAGAGCGCCAATTGGTGGAGGACAGGCTGGCCAACAAAGCCGTTCAGAAGGCTCTGAATCTTCATGGACAGGATAGGAGTGAGTGTATGTGCAGAAGATGTCGCCCTCATTCGAAGCTCTCTCTCACAGGGTGTCAACTAAGCAGGCAGCGACCCAATATATCTAGTTGCGTGTTTTAAGTCGACAGATACGGCTAACATTTTGAATGCAGCCCAGACGCCTGTACCAAGCAAAGCCTCTCTCATGGTCGGCGCATGGATGGGGGCGGAGGCGACGAAGACAACTACAGACAAGATGAGCTTCGCAATCAGAAGCCCCCCAAAGAGAACCTTAAGAGAATGCCTACACCACGCAAAATGCTTCCCACTTGTCGGACTCCTCTAGGGGAATGGTACGCGAAGGGGGGTCATACACTCGCACACGCTGACTGAAGGACAAACTGTTAGAATTGCGCTACAATCCCGCAATGGCCAAGTTACGCAAAATGCTTCCAGCTCGGATGGAAAGGGACACAAGATTGAGGCCAAAGTCTAGCAGGTACTAAGGAGCGAGCCCAGAATCTGCACTACACTAGCTGGATGGAAAGTCTGCTACATATCGAGCACCAAACGCCATGGAGAAAGCAAGAAGGGTATTGCATGCCTAATTATAGCGGCCAGGACAGGGCAGAGTCTAGAGACATCCTGGCAGCTAGGACTAGCCATAGAGGCATGGCGTCATCATCCAGCCGTGGATGCCCACACGCATGCGACTACTCTGCAAAGCCAAGCCCTCTTTCCACGCCGAAAAGCCACAGGAGAACCTCGAAGCTGATGCACACCTGCCCGTGATTGGTCTCGGGACACGACACCACCTAGGCCACTCGCTTGCAGAGCACGTGATGACGCTGTTATGGCAGGCCGGTAAGTAGACGTCAGATATATTCAAGTTCGGTTTTGCAAGCAGGTCTACAAACTATTAGTGTCAGGCGTTAAAGAGCACAATGCGATTTTACATCCAGGCTCGTAGACGTCGAGTCTTTTTTAAATTCGCGCTCAAGTCTGCTATCTTGCTGTCAAACCTTGAGCCTTGAACCTCTTTCTCGTGAGACCTTTTGCGATCGTCAACTCCCCATGGATTGCCGGCCCAAGAAGGCTATCCCACCGCCCAGGACTGTCTGCGCCATGACAGTGCGGACGGCTCTCCTTTATCCTTTCCACTTTAGGGTTAAAGGCAGCTAGAGAAGCGAGTGATGGGCCAGCAGTCCACCTCCCCCATCAACAGCTTTCTTTCTTTCTTTCTCTTTCTTTTCTAGCCTGCGCTGGAAAGACGTCCTTGCCCTCGTGGTCTATGCAGATTTAAAGACAGTCAGACTGATGCTTGCCCTTCTATCTGTCTGTCCTCCTTCTCTTCTTCTCTTTTCTTCCAACTTCCCCTATCGTCCTGATCCCTGTACCATGCCCTATCCTAGCAATCGGCTGTCTCATATAGCAAAAAAAAGACGCTCATCCGTAACCGTCAGCCAACCAAACTTCTTCGCTGTTCACCACGGCAATCTGCATGGCGTAACCCTAGATAGTCTGCATTCCATAATCTAACCCTAATCCAGTGGAGCCCATTGCTAGCCAATAGCATGTTGCATTTGCAGACTGAGGCGCTTAAGTGCTGAAGCGCCGGCAGAACAGACGTGATGCTTGTCCTTGTCCTCTGGCTTACATATCTTGTATCATGTGTGATTGTGGGACAGACAGACCAAGGGTGGGCCAAAGACAGATTGTGCCTCTATTTCTGTCCTTTCGTATGTCCATGTCTGTATGTCATCGTACGGACTCTCTTTGACGCCGTTCTACAACGGCGAGACTTGCAAGCGCTCAGAGGCACAACCCCCAGGAGAACTACGAGCAAGGGGAGCCACGGCGGCTTCTCAAAAGCCATTGCTAGTCTGAGTCTCTCCAAACAGATAGCCACCCAGTTGTTTCTTTCCACGCCGGTAGCACATGCTAACCTGATGGTAGTAGGAGCTAATGCCTCAGGCTTATTTGAAGTGATGGGATGACATGGGGCCATCCTTGCTTGCTTGTTTTCATAGCCTACCAGATGTTCTGGTCTGAAGGCCACCCCATGGACAGCCCTTTGTTTGGTCAGAAATCTTTGCAAACAACTGCCGACAAACACTGGACGAAACGCTAGATATAGCAAGTGGCAACCGCAGCCGTCCATCGCGACCAGTAGAGCCCTTATCCCATCACTGCCGGGGGCAGCGCAGTGCTGGTGGAACCACGCAGTCGTTATTCTGGGAGTCTGGCTGTCCCACTACAGGACCTGCCTGCATCTCCCCAATGCCCTTGCGGGCAAGAAAAGTTCCTGGCGCTTGTAGCAGGTCGTCTGTGAAACTAGACAAGTCCAGATGGAAGTCGATAGACAGGCAGACAAACAGACAAAATGGCAGACGACAAAAGATTAGCCTTCTATCACCTTCTGATGTTTTCGTCTTTGTCTGTTTTGTATTCTTTTCCATGCTATTATACCACTATTGTTGTTTTTACTTGTGTTCTCAAATTACTCATACTTACACTCATCCGCCTGTCACAATCACTCGCCCGTCTAGACATCAGAAGAAAGACACCGTGCTGTCTTTTGATACTACTCTCAGCCCAACCACCTGATCGCTATTTTGAACCATATCGTTCTCTATTCGTTTATCCTCTTCCAGCTCTACTCAACTTCCACTCTCTCATACCTCTTCCACACGATCTCCTACTAGATCCTCACCAGCCATGACAAGGCCGTCACAGGCTCTCCGTCTGCTGGCTCTCGCTGGTTTCTCCTCCTCCATTCCACTAACATCCCACTCTCCGGCCCCCCCCTCTGCCAGTCTATTCACCCGCTCCGACACCTGTGTCGCTGCCTCACTCACATCATGCTCGGCATCGCTGCCCTCCAACTTTTGCTGCCCCACCAATTATGCCTGTCTTGAGTTGGCCGCCAAAACGACCGCTATCTGCTGTCCAGGCGGCTCAACATGCAAGCGCATCTTGCCCATTGTCTGCGACATCGGCCTGCAAAGCCCCAGCTTCAACATGTCTGCTATTATCAAGACTACGTTGCTGGACTACAAGCTGCCGACCTGTGGCCAGGCCTGCTGTCCCTTTGGATACCAGTGCGAGACCAGCGCTGATATGCCTGTGTGTGTCATGAAGAGCGACCAGTCCGTGCTGCCAGACGGTATTGTCCTGAGTTCATCAAGCTCCAAGCTCACGGCATCATCGTCGTCAGCCTCCACCTCAAGCGTGTCGACATCCGTGGCCAGGGCCACAACCACTCACGACACAGGATCGGAAATGACGTCTACGTCGCTTTCACTACGACCTACCTCATCAGTGAGCGCCTCTGTCTCCGCTAGTCCCATTTACACCTCGTCGCCCTTTGTCGACTTGCCATCTCCCACCAGCATTGAGACTGTATCCTCGCCAACCTCAACAGCAACACCATCGTCTTCATCCTCGACTGGCAAAATTATTGGCGGGGTAATAGGAGCCATCAGCGGCCTCGTGTTATTCGCATTCATCTTTCTCTGGATCCGCCGCAAACGGAATCCCCGAATTTCCATCAATGGTGCTCTTGCATCGGGCGACCCCCCTCTGATGGGCGGTCGTTCCACCAGCCCAGACTACTTGCATTCACATGGTCACTCGCGCAACGGTTCGAAATCCAGTGGCCCATTGTCTGGCAGCCAGATTAGCAACCCCATGGGAATCCTCACTGGTGGGCTTCTTCGCACTGACTTCATCCGCAAGCCCTCGGGCAGTAGCAGTAGCAGCAGCGATGCAGACGATAGAATCTCGCCAGCCAACTCGCCGCGTTACGAGACTTACGCCCGGCGCAACGACCACGGCCACGGCAATATTAGCCAGACGGACGGGCTAACTATCACAGCCCACCACGGCGCCGTGCCTGTTGCCCCGCCCCCAGCCATGACCCATGCCCCGCGAAACTATGCAGCAAGCCATGACTCGCTCGTCCCCGCGCCGCTGCAAGTGACTCCGCCATACTCTGAGAACACGCCTCTAGGTCACCAGATTTATCGGCTAGACCGTAACACGCCAACGATTCGTCTGGTGGACCAGAAGGTTGCGTTGCGCCCAAGCATGGCCCAAATGCATCCAGGTCTAGGCATCCATCGCAGCGATGGCATGGCCAGTAGTAGCCAGCGCGACACAACCATGACATTTATGATGCATGAAGCTGGCATACCGAATGTACAGAGTGGCCAGCCGTACATGCCTCATCGGGGCTGATGTCCTCGAGACTGACCTGCACGGCCAGCTTCGTTCTTGCCACCAGCGGAGAATCGCCCACAAAATGCTTCTCCCCGCGATCTAATCTTTCTTTACTTTGATTCCCTTGTTTCTTTCACCGTCAGAAATACCCCTTGTCTCTTTGCTTTTCCTTTCTTTTGTCAGTCCGTGGTTATCATCGGTATCATATTATAGCTTTCCTTGGTGTTGCAAGAAGCCTCTGTATGGCTTGGTTATTCCATGTTTCTTTTTTAATTTAATAACATATCCTTACTAAATTGCATCGTGCTTGTTTGTGCAGCCGGTCCAGCTGTAAATGCTGTACAGACTATATCTGACTGTATTCCTTCAATGTTGTAGAAAAGCAGCACCACCGCCTGTCTCAATCTTGGGCTAGTTTTACATGACCAAACACTTCTTCCCATCACGATCTGATGCATTTACTCCTGCCCATGGAGTGAATTCTCGAGTTATATCTGTCCATGTACCAACGCTGCCATCATCCCCGTCACGGCTTTTTTTCTTACGTCGCGCACCCGCCATGCTAGCAGTACTTAATGTCTTCTTCCGGTCCTTTTGTTTGTTATGCTTTAAGCCACGCACATTTATAGCTGCACTACGCGATGCCCGGCTAGCATTGCTCCGTGTCCGGCGTATAGCCGTAGCCGACTTGTTTCGTAGTTTTGATGACGATGTCAGCCAGGTTGACAGATGGCGGGCTGAAGCTGGATTCATCTGCTCAGATTGACCGGGTATTGGGGGGAAAAGCGGTAAAGGAGCCAAGTCTCGGGACGAGGATGACGAGTTACGTGGCTCCAATGAGTCTTCCAGCCGACAGGCAACTCCTCGCCGACCACTAGGCCGGGGGCGACGTGCAACAGGCGCATGAATCCGCATTTCGGGCCGAGGTTGGACATCAGAGGGGCTAGCAGAATCAGCACCACCCGTGATTCCTGACGGTGTGCTAATGAGCAAAGGAGTATCAGGTACAGTCAGATTTCCCGTAGGCGTAGAGGTAGACATCAGTGGCATATCGCTCATCACCGTAAACTGCATTGACGTAGAGCTTGAGCCGATAGGCAAGTTCCCGCTATAACTGCGCGAGTGAGGTGAATGTGAAGAGTGCGAATAAGGAGGCAGAGGCGGCAAAATAGTGGACCAGCTTCTAGGTGGCTCAACTAGACTCCGAGAGGCAACAGGGACGCGGGGAATGTTAAATCGCGAGCTATCAACATTCAAGTGCGGCAATACTGTCTGGTCTAAGGAAGCCAATGGATGTGAGGGGGAGTCCAAGGTAGATATTTCCCCAAGCATAGCTTGATTATCCGGAGACTGGCGCGCCTCTGGAGTTTCGGCGAACGTAGCAAAACTGCTTGTTCCAGGACGAGGTGTCATCCAGACTGCTGGCGGATCATAGTCATCACTTCCACCCGGCGAAAATGTGCTTGAGCCGATAGGCATTGGTGGGGATTGAGACGGAACAGAAGAACAAGGTTCAGGCATACTAACAGAGCGCGTCTGACTGGTAATAGAAACGGCTCTGGTTTCAGAGCTAGAAATTGCCGGTCTGTGTCTAGTGACAATTGGGGGAAACATTGATCTAGCATCAACCGAGTGTCTTGAGCTATGAGGTTGGTCCCTAAAAAGGTCACCAGTAGGAACAAAACGTTCGTCTAGAGACAATCTAGGGCCAAAAGGCCTTCTATCTTGTGATAACTCATGGTCAAATGGCCTTGAATTGAGTGAGTGCCTAGACCCAAAAGGCCTGTTCACAGGCGAGCTGTAAGGTTGCATGCTCCCCTCATCAAGCGACATTCTGACGCCCATGAGTCTCGGGCCTTGTGTGATTCCACGCTCTGTATCACATAAATGTCCAGACTGGCTGTTACGGAATCCCGGTGTGCTGGCAGACCTAGGGCTTGGATATGAAGTACCAGAGATGTCGGTCCTTGGCGCCATCCTTGCTTCATCCATGGCTGTCGGGGTAGATGTCCGTCTATCAGTTAGACTTTGACCGCCAGCAAACTGCGACAGCTGCAGATGTTGAACTGGTGTCGTGTCGTCGACTATGTGCTCTACACTAGATACAGCTGCAACCTGTGGCTGCGATAAAGCCATCAGTGATATGGTTGACATCGAAGCAGCAGTGGGTGATGATCTAGCTGCTGTACTAGGAGTATTTCCTCCCTCGATAGTCGAAAGATTCAATGCAACGCTACTTGGAGATTGCGTATGACTTCCGCTAGGAAGCGGAGTAATAGCTGGCTGGCGCATAAAATTGGGCACAGAGCCAGGGTCATCTTTGTGATATGGTGGGGGTGGGGGGACCCAGTTATCGGCATCGCTTTCATGAGGATGTTCGTAGCGACCATTAGCTCTACAATGTGTAACGCGTGGTGTGGTAGTGGCTCGCAGTCTACGACTCGCATCAGCAGCCGTAGCTGCACGCCGAAGGGTGTTTGTGGAGCGGGGGTTTTGGTGAGAGTAGGGCGCATCGAGAGCCTCCCATAAATCAGCATCGAGAGACAGCCTGTTGTCAATATGTAGCGAGGCGACTCTGGAGAAAGACAGAGCTGATGTGTTGAGACGTCGAGGGACTAATGGATCGTCATCATCATCATCAGCAATATCTCGCAATGAGGCCTCGATTAGTGGAGCAGAGAGGAAAGCAGGAGACACTTGGGTGGAGCCTAGAGTTGCGGGAGTCGTCGAAATTCGAAGAAGCGAACTTCGTGCGCCTCCATTGTTCATAGCAACAGTACGCCTCCGCACTATATCGACCTCGGTATCCAAGTCGCGGACTTCCTCTTCCAGCACTTCCGCCTCCAGGGCACCAAGTTCAATTTCAATATGTTTTGTAACACCATTGTTCATGCTGTAGTCAAAGTCGACGAGCATGATTCGGCCACCATCAACAAAGTTTACATCGTCCTTGTCAACATCAACCGTAGCGCTGCGGGCTGCAATCACGAGTCGTTCTTGAATGCGGTTAGGGCCACCAAAGCCCTGCACAAATTTGACATTTGAGACGCCCTGCAGTTCGGCTATCTTGAAGCCCCTCACAAAAGTGTTTGGGTTAGGGTGCTTATCAAAAAGCTTCTGCCACTGCGGGACCTGTGATGCCGGACCAGGAGATGAACGGTTAGACACGCTGCTATTTTTGCTACCTAAGCTGCCACCCGGTCGATCCTGGGCTTGTGTTTTAGAAAGGAAACGCGGTATGGCGTCCAAATCATCAGGCACGCCGTAAACCCAGACATCCCGACAAGAGAACCCTGAGGACACCAGGTCACCGTGATATGTGGCAGCGGGAATAGTGCAAGGCATAATCTTGGCATCAGCATTTGGTTGGTGGTGCGGTAAGGGGCCGGTAAAGTAGGTTGTGCTGCTGCGCAAGTCATCGACACGCACCGCCCGGAATGTTTCAAAATTCCGGTCGTAAGTAAAGGCATAAGCGGCTTCGTCTTGGCTAGTATGCTGTATCAAGACAGAGTGACTGCAGTCCCGGCTGGTGTTGGGGAAGAGAATCGACGTAGTCCACAAAGAGCTGCTGCTGCCCTCAGTAGAAGTGCTTGGATCATAGTATGGGGCCGTGATTACTACAGTGCTTGGCGGAGCCGAGTTGGAGTTAAGGGTAGTGCCGAGAATTTGGGTGCTGTCGAAAGAAAAAGCGAGGGAGTCAACCGTGTCGCACTTCACGGCACGACGGCCGGTAACAAGCGCGTCAGAATGCAAGTCCAGCACTTCGATGCCTCCCTCGTATGCAGTGGCCAGAACTGTTCCACAGGGCGACAGAGCGATTGTTCGTGGCGGGTTGTCTGGGAACAGCGATTGTTTGCGGTTTGGCGGAGACTGAGTAAGGTCATATATGTCGATCTGAGATTCCGTCGAAAGAACGGCCAGCAGCGTCCCATCATCCTTGATACATGCTGAGCGGGGACGCCTGAGCGTAGCGAGTTCTCTGACAACTTTGGCATCCCGGTTTCTGACATCGATGGCATAGATGCGAGACGAGTTGTAGGCAAGAATATGATGCCCTTGCGGGGATGGGCAGAACTGAAGGCCCTCGCCGGCAGGGGCTGAAGCAGAGCCGAACGTGGTAGATATGAGCTTTATCTCGGTGATGGATGGACGCAGGTACGCATCAAAAAGGTTCTGCTTGGCCTGGAGGGCAAACAAGCGGCGTAATCGTGGGAGGTCGTCAGCTCGCGCACTGTGTGCGCAAAAGGACTCGTGTGATGCGACAAAGGACAGGCATTGCGACAGTTTAAGAGCATAGAGCGAAGCTTGCTGGGAGATGCGATGCCAGCGACGGTTGAGCAGCGAGAGAGAAGCAAAGGTGTTGGGATCGGCAGCTGTGATGATCCTACAGCCGCATACAGCGCATTACGTCAGCGGGCGAGGGCCTGTATTACAGAGGCATAGGTAGCGGGAGCAGCGGGAACAGGGCATGGATCAGTGCGAATCAGATTTTGGGGAGACAACAGAGGACAGAGGGCACTTACTGCTGGATTATTTCATCAGGAAGACGATGTATGGCAGGGCCCTGACTTTCGGGCGCGATTTTCTGGCGGGAAGAGTGCAGTGTGGGAGAAGGCAGTCGCGAGGCTGAGGCTGAAGAGGGCACTGAAGATGAGGCTGAGGGTGAGGCTAGCATAGGAGCTAGGGCTTGAGCTGAGTTTGACTCAAGCTCGGCCTCATACGTCACTGCTGTCACTGCGTCCATGGCGGAACAGAATGGACAAGCGCTTTAGGAAAGACGGAAACACACGAACAGCGATGGGAGGGAGAGTTTCACACGGCGAGTATCAACAAAACGCTATGCCGTGGTTAGTTGAAAGGCCAGTTTATCGGTATTTTTTAGTACCAAACGTTCTGATAACAAAGAGCAACCAACATCGCCTAAAACCTGGAGATGCTGAGCACTGCAGATACCAAGCTAGCAACAAGAAATGTCATAGCTTGGTTTAGCGGTTGGGGAAGAGCAAGACACAGCAAAGAGCAAGGAAGACAAAGAAGCAACTGGCGATTGGGACAGTGCAAGCACAGCTAGTAGTAGAGATCGCCAGACAAGCAATATAGCAAGAGGGACATACAGGCAAAAGATGAGAAGAATAGAAGGGAATAAATACGAACAGGCAGAAAAGAGGCTTGGGCCAAACAGTAGCTAGGCACAGTCGGAAAACAGGGAGAACGGAAACGGCCCCCTTCCAGACGTCGAGAATGTGACTATCAACAGACAACAGAGGCCTAGTCTAGCCTTGCACGATCTCGCATGCAGACAGAGAGCGGTTTTAACATGCAGACAGACAAAGAGCGAGGGAAAATAGAGAAGGAAAATCACAGAAAAAAGCAGGAAATATCACCGGTGGCAGCAGGGCATGAAGAGGATGACGACAAGGCCAGAGAGGGAAGCAAAAGGAAGAGATGTACGCGCATCACCTCCCAAGAACGAAAGAATGGAAATCAATCACATTCACCACATGATGGGAAGCGGAAAGGCGAAAAAGCGAAAAGAGAGATAGGATCAAGAAGAAAAGAGATGGCAAAATGGCGAAAAGCAGAGGACGGCGGACACAAGAATGCACAGCCAAATAAAATAAAATAAAAATAAAAAAAAAAACACACACACATAAAAGCGGGCGTTTTGGTGCTGGCGCTGGTGCTAGCTATCGTTGCATTGCCTGCCATACCGAGGACAATACCAAGGCACAGGCATGACATAGCATACGCATACAACACATCATCATACGCAGACAACACGCACACGCATACATCACACATACATACTCACTTTCCTGGCCACACATCACACATCGCACATCGCACATCCATACGTCCATCCACTCCGCCTCGGCCCAAAGCAGACTGGCAGCTTTCACTAGCCGCCAGTCACCAGTCACCCGTCGCCAGTCGGTCATATGCCCAGCCAGGCTCATGTCTCACGCTTGCCTCCTGCTTCCTAGCACAGCTTGCCTCTGTCCTTGCCCGCCTCTGCTGTCTTGCTCTCTTGCGCATCTTCTAGCCAACCATCATGTCTCCATCGCCATTCCCCTCTTTCCTCCCTTGCGCCCTCAACAAGCCGTCTTACCAGCAAACCCCAAAGGCTAGAGTGCCCTCCTCTTGCCAAATCAAATCATCGTCGTTGCAGCACAGTGACACTCTTTGCTTTTTTTTCCGCTGTCTGTAACGGCACAGCTGCAAGCAAGCTGCAAGCAAGCTGCAGTACCAGAAAACTCCATGCCTTCAGGGCGGACGTTGTTGCAATCCTTTGCAGCGTAATCTGCATAAACACTTCCTCGAAAGCTTGCAATCAGTCTTGCAAAACTTGTGGTGGGTGGGCAGCCTGCAGCTACCACAACATCCCTCCAGTGCATCTCTTACGCGCATCCTCTCTCCCGTTTGCCTTTCAAACCTGGCCTGTCTGTCTTAGGCCCATCCCTTTGTCTCGTCATACACATGATCCATGTGCATCAAAACTACACAGCATCTGCCGCCACCTTATCATCTCAAGCCAGCCTGAGCCGGATAAAGTTTTCGAAGGGATAAGCTTTAGCCCACCACCAACTACGCGCATCGCTATCAAGGGCCTCGTTGTTCATGCCTCCCTAAACTGCATTCCACAAAACATCCGCTTTTTTGTCACAAGTCGTCATCTGATGCGATGTTGATAGGAAGTGTTGCCTATGCACCCACCATATTCCAATCTAAGACACCCAACTTCAATCTGGCAGGCAGTGAAAATCTTGTTGAGCCGAGATGTCTATTGTTCGTCCGTCGCATATTAAGCCTAAAACCAGACATTTTAGGGTTATGTCCGCGTAGCTAAGAATAGCAGTGCTTTGTCAGCTGCAGAAGCGCGTCTCTGTTATATCCAGCTACAGCTTCCTTCCCTCGCTTTCCTTTGACCTTTGTTCTTCTGTTCCTTTTCTTGCATCTGCAACACACCCTGCATGCCACTGCACTTTCATCCAAGCCCTTTCCAACCCCTATCCTCATCTCCTCGTTCATGTTCTCGTTGCTTGACTTCCTGCTTTGTGGCGTTACTCGCATGTCGCGACAAACGTCTAGCTGTGCACAATGCACATTGTCAACCTCATAGAGCAGCCCCGAGCTCATGTCTCGCCAAGTCCATCCCCCCTGTTTTGATTGGGCCTTTTGGCTCAATAGGGGCTCTAAAACACAAGATCAAACCGATATTGGCTGTGTAAAAACGTCACTCTTCCTCCGCCCATTAAAATCCTTGCTACCTCGCTCTCAGAAATATAGTGATGGTGGCACATATTCGAAACTCAAAATAGCAACATGGGAGGCAGCACTACATGATGCCTGTAATCACGTGACCAGATATGGCAACAAAATCTTACAACAACCTGGGGGTTGTCTTGTTAAAACAGTCGCGATCTGCACCTTGCCCAGTGGGCTTTATCCTCCTGTTTTTTTGCCTCACCTACAGAGGGGGAGTCTCACGCGACTAGTACAATCATTCCTCCGCAGTTCTGATTGTATCTGCCGTTCTTCCTGTCTCTCCGATCCGAAGAACAGACTCCAATGTCGGGAGGTCTTGGCTGGCAAAAAGATAATTATCCCTTATATTTTACTCTTTTTTTCTCTGCAAGAACCATGGGCTACAACTACCTAAACGTTCATAAGTCTGGTGACGTCACCAATAATCCGCGCAAAGGACGGCTTGCACAGATGATTCACAATTGGCGCGTGGCTCTATGCATTGTGGGGGCTTTGATAACGGCAATTGTGCTCACTGCCGTGCTTGTCTCCAGGGCCAGATCGTCATCTGACGGCGACGATATTTCTGTAAGTCCAAGGGTTCCAAGCATACATCCGCGACACTACTATAGTTCCTTTTTGTCAGCGCGCTTCGTACTAACGACTGAATCAAGTCCGGGACAGGAGTCCCCAGTGGGACAGTAGCTGGAGACAAAGCACTTCTTGGAGATGATTCCGCGGGGCCCATAGCCAACCTGAGTTACACAACATATCAAGGAAAATGGCAGCCCAATGGTATCGCACAATTCACTGGTATGCGATACGCCAAGGCGCCTCTAGGTGATCTGCGGTGGCGAGCACCCGTCGAGCCAGAAACTACGTCCAAAATCCAAAAAGCAACTAGCGTAAGTCCACAAATCAACCATCAAATGTCAAAGGCTCCTGTCTCTAAAAAAAAAAAAACACATAGTTTGGCAAGGCATGCTATGGCACCAGCGCCGGAATGCCTGCCGATCAAAGCGAAGACTGTCTGTTTGTGAATGTTTGGGCACCCCAAAAGGTCACGGCTCAGACAAAACTCCCCGTATGGCTCTTTGTACAGGGGGGTGGATACAACTCGAATAGTGTCCCCTATGTCCTTGGGTCTGAAGTCATTGCAAAATCAGGGTACAATGCGATTGTGGTAACGTTCAACTACCGCGTGTCTTTGTTTGGATTCTTAGCCAGCGAAAAGATCAAGGCAGATGGTGCCCTGAACGCCGGGCTGTTGGACCAGCGCTTCCTTATGGAGTGGGTCCAGAAGCACATTGAAGCTGTACGTTTATTCCTCTTCCCTTGGATCGTGCATACTTGATATTCTAACGCTCACTCATTAGTTTGGTGGGGATCCCGGAAGGGTCATGCTTCATGGCCACTCGGCCGGTGGTGGCTCAGTAGCCCACCATCTAACTGCCTACGGTGGCCGCGATGACAAGCTCTTCAGCTCGGCAGTCCTCGAGTCGCCATATTACCCGACTGAGCTGACTGTCGCAGAGTCTGAATGGCAGTTCAACAAGACTGCAGAGCTTGCAGGCTGCGGGTCACATGCAGACATTCTTTCGTGTCTTCGAAATATCGACATAGACACTCTGCAGGAAAAGGCCAACGGGGTCTACAACTTCCCTAACAAGAACGACATGCCTATCTTCTATTGGGCGCCCACAGTTGACGGAGACTTCGTCTCGGAGGATCTGATGTCGGCCTTTGGGGCTGGGCATCATGTCAAGGTTCCAACACTAATTGGGACAGTGACGAATGGTGAGTACTGATTAAGCCTTTTTTTAAACCTGCGATACCGTGGCTGACTTGAAAACTATAGAGGGATCTATATTTGCCGTTGATGCTCAAACCCAAGCAGAGGTCACCGACTTTTTATCCGACAACTTGGCCCGTTACAACAGCTCATGGACAGACACCATCAACAAAGCCTATCCCCAGGCCCCCGAGATCCAGGGTCGCAACGCGTGGTTTCCTACTGCAAGCCTGGCCTATGGGGACGTGATATTTGACTGCCCGTCTTTAGTCACTGGCAATGCTATTGCCTCTAGCCTTGCTACAACAAACGGCTCTGCCCTTTGGATGTACCGCTACAACGTGACTGATGAGTCCGAAGTAAAACAGGGCCTTGGTGTACCACACTCGGCTGACCTGCCTGCTTTCTTTGGCGCTCAATCAATGTCCACGACCATATCCCAGAGCTATAGTACCTACAATGCGCCAATGGTGACGGCAGTAATGTCTTATCTTATTTCGTTTCTGCGGACGCAAAACCCAAATACCCTCAAAGAGGACGCGGCCCCAGAGTGGGATGCGTGGGTTCCGGGACAGCAGGCCTCAAGGCTAGTTCTAGAGCTAAACAACGCCAGACATGAAGAGCTCACAGAGACCTTCCGCTCACAATGTAGTGACTGGGATCGGCTGTTGAAGGAGTCTCTTGTTTCATGACTTGATGGCGCCATATAGTATCCGTGTAGCTTTCTTCTTTGTATATATAACAATAGACTGTAGATATAATGAATCAACGGAGCGCCATATACCGCGGGCTTTCTGGGGCTACAGAAGGGCCAACTTTCTATGGTGACACCTTGATTTGTTTCGTTTCATTTCGTCCCGCCTGGTTCCATCTGTTTCTCTCTCACTCGCCCACACACTCTCTCTTAGCAAAGCCGCTTTTCATTTAGTTACTCTAGTCCCGTGGCCCTACAACTCCACGAAGGCTGGCCGCTGTCCGTTGCCGGGTGTGCTGGTAGCCGATCCTCTAGATACTCCATGCTACACCTAGTGCCTGGAACTCGCCCGAGAAGACAGTTCGAGAAAGCAGCCCAGATATTCCATGGAACGTAGCTAAACTCCTGTAGTTTGAATAGTACAGCGCATGGTCATGCCCCCAAGACGAGGGGGGGGGGGGGGGGGGGGCAAG
>JAZBQP010000402.1:0-18148 GCA_038407015.1 Ceratocystis ficicola | reverse complement strand
TTTTTTTTTTTTTTTCCCCCCCCCCCCCCCCCCAAAAAAAAAAACGGCGGCACCGTTGAAGGCTTAGCCGAAGAAAAGGCGAAGGGAAAGTCGGGTATGTCCGTGTTTGAAACTAAAGCAATGTCAGGCGCCTCAAAAACACCAAATACGATTTTCGGCGTAGTAAAGAGAGTTGGTGGTGGCGGGAGAGCACTGGGTTAGGGTGGAAGCAAAGGTGAAAGGGGAGGCGATGGAGTGCCCGAATTGGGTTGAAAATGGGGGATATAGAGTGCGTTAATCCAAACACAAAGTCTCCCGTAATAGGGGGAGCCAGAGCTTGGACTTCTTGGGCACTTTGCAAATGAGCCCTCGGAGAAGCCAGAGGGGTAAGGCCTAGAGTAGAGTCGAAGATGGGCGCAGACCAGGGCCTGTTGCTAGGCTTGAGGGTGGAGCCGGGGGTACTACAGAGGTGCCACCAACGCCGAGACTCAAGCTCTGCATCAAGCTTGTTACTTCTTGAATAATCTCGCTATCCTCATTCAGAGTCGGTGAAGGAGGACATGGGAGAAAATCACGAGGACCGTCAGAGTCACTCCTACTAATCCAGTCAAGAAAACGCGCGCATGCCTGAATAGTGATAACAGTTGTCGAATGCAGCGTACTGTTTGGGCGTAACAAGGCGGGGATCGCGTATAGCCACTGGAAGCACATTATTTTCTGAGACAGTTTCAGCAGAAGAAATGCTGTTCGCTGGAAGCTCGGCCAAAGCCCTCTCCGAACAGAGGAGGCCAGTTTAAAGAGCTACTTGCGTCACGGGGTCTGGCTGTGCTACCCATTTGCAGTCCTCCGGCTCCATATCTGACTCTCCAGAAAGGGAAACCTAGTCATCCACGTCGTGATGCAATTCCTGTATCGCCATTTCACCTACCAAAGGCGCACATAATTCATTAAACTCTGCATCCACCTCTAGCTGTATTTACACCAGCTCGCCCGGGGCCTTCTGTGTGGCAGTCACAAAATCTGCCATATCGGGGATGCTCACCAGTGCTGCACAAACAGAGCCAACCAACACATGCGTGCATTTGCGGCAGTTGTTCTGTGTTATGCCTTTGAGAATCCAGGTTTGAAACAGGGCAGTAAGGCGGTTCATACCGGCACTACGCACATGTGCGGTGAGCTCTGGCATCATGCGGCTCTGGCGCCGACGGCGGGCTGCCTTCCCCGTGGCCGTTTTCACAATAGGGGTAGCATTAGGGCCGGTGGCCTGTCTGGGCCGGCCTTTTTGCGTAGGGCTCTCCGGGGCAGCCTCAATGTCGATGTCCGAGGCCGCCGTGGCCGTGGCCGCGAGCGTAGAGGCTCTGGTACATGTTGTGCCGAGTCAGACTTGCGCCGACTCATCATCACCTCCGCTAAGTCAAGCTAGGGGGCTAGCAGAGACCCGGGTGCCTGACTGTCTGGTGGCATAAGTAAGAGCAGTTGGCACTAGGATTGCTAGCGCAAAAACGGATGCAAGGGCATGACACAAATGCCATAAGCCCAAGAGAGAATGAAGGCAGACATATGAGAGAAAACGAGCGGGCAAAGGCAAAAACAAGAACGAAATTGTAGGTGCGTGGGCGGACGCCGAGCTGGGATGTATCACACAGCAGGGAGATTGGAGAAAAAGAGGAATAGTGAAAAGGGGGAAGATAAAAAGAAGAGGAGCCACAGTCGACCAACGGCATCATTTTCTTCGCAACTATTCTAATGCGACTCCCCATCTTTTTTACTTGCCAGGCCTCACGTCATCAGCGAAATTCTCAGCCCAAAGGATAATCCAGCACCTCGACTAGCGTGCGTCTGATTGCCATTTTCTCTGTTGTCTTCTCTCGCTCTGCTTTGGCCCAACACACCTACACACGTGCAGGAGACTTGCCTTCCCTAGACTCAGAAAAAGAAGACTGACAATTTCCTTTCCCATGCCCGCCAAATATGCCGCCCCAGATAGCCACGGCAACACAATGTAGGTTTCCTCTCTCATCCGCTGGGTTTTCCCCCAGGATCTCTGCTTTCCATATGAGCTCCACCCTGTCCAATGATCAGAGAAAAGCTGAAAGCTTCAATACGACACAGTGCGCCCTGGCACAATCCCATCTTCCTTCCATGGCCTTCTCATTCGACCGACTACGACTCCTTTAGCGAATGACTCTGGGGAAAAGCAGGGCGTCGTTTTCCACTTGTTGGGATTGTGTTATTGGCTTCCGTATTGCCGCTGGTCTCTTGCATTGGCTTGCATTTCAAAATTTTCGTCGCGTTTTGCGTGCTATAAACAAGAGAAGGGAAAAGAAAATAAAAGGAGAAGAAAATAGAGCAATGTCACATACACATGAGAGTTTTAGCAATGCTGAGGTAAGCAGAACAGACAGCTGGCTTTTTTCCCTAAAGCAAGCAGCTTCCTCGCCCCTTCCCTTTCAGGCAGTTCGAAGTCTATCTTGAACTGAGGATCTTGGTCACTTGCTGCCTGTGTAACCTTGATTTCTATGGTAAGGATCAAGTAGGCTGTCCTGGCCCCTCTTGTACCGAGGAAGGAAACTAGATTAGGAAGGTCAAAGCTTGGTCTTTCCCTTTTTGCGTATCTCTCCAGGTCTTCTATCACAAAGACTCTTCGCTCTCTACACCAAAAGCCTCTACATGTGCCTCTAGAAATAATTGTGTGCCAAACAAATATTAGCACCTCCCTCTCGCCATGTGATCGACAGCCCTGTTTCAGCTTTTCCGCTGTCGCCACAAAGCCTCTGCTGTTACCGGCACTCCAGTCCCTCTTTTCGCAGCAAACCCTTGACCAAATTCTTCCTCAAGGGTTATCGCCGCATCATCCTCGGCTAAACCTACACCACCATCCAAGCTCAAGCTTCCGTAAAATCTTTTGATAACAAGTTCTACCGTCCATGATACGTCAAGTCTAGGAACACAGTTCAAGCCCAGCAATACCTGTCAACCCGGCCAATCTCCAACTCTTTTTGTCGCTCCTTGCGTCTCCCGCAATCTTCCGCTCTTGCTTTTCCTACTTCGCTAGCTGTCCCCCCTTCCGTCTGCCAGTGTCATCGGCTGCCTCTTCCGCACATCTCCGCTCCATCTTCTACTTCCCCTCCCCCACAATGCCCGGAAAGCCGATGCGTCTGCCTCCCCTGCCTCTGTTGCAGATCAAGGACCCGCAGACCAAGCCCGAGCCACACTGTGTGCAGGTCATGGCAACCGTTCTGGGTATGTTTCTCACCTGTTTCTCACCGATTCTCCTCTGCGTGTCCCTCTCCCGGACTAGCCCCGCTAACACCACCCTCTCTTCTCTTATAGGATGCTGGGCCGCTGCAGGCTACAACACGGCCGGCTGTGCCGTCCTTGAACAGCAACTGCGCAAGTGCATGGACGGTAGCAAGCCGGCCACGCCACCTCACAACGCTATCAACTCGCATTTGGCGCGGTTGAAGCGCAACGTCAACCCGACGCCGTTCAAGAAGGGCAAGAGATTCCAGGGCTAGGCCAAGACCTCTGCCCAGTTGTGCTTGGTTCATTTGCTCTTTTCCTTTTTCTCCTTCTGTGTTTTACTTTTATATCTGTCTTTTTTCCGGCTCCTTTTCATATATTTTAGCGGACACCCACCAGGTGCCATCACATCACACCACATCTCCACATCTCACCAAGTCCTCTTCTTTCCACCGCACATGTGTATCAAACTTTGTACAACACCCGATTCTAACCAGCCCTACGACCTGGCCCGACTACAACTTCTGCCATGCTGCATGATAGCATGTTCTTGTAGTCTAAGCAACTTGTGACAGAAATAAAAAAGGTTTGGTATATTGCGCCGTTTCCCTATATATGATGAAAGAAACAAAAAACAATGTAAACGAGAGAACGCAGAACGAAATTCCAAAACAACTCTCAGAGGACAACATGACAACAGTGGCAAAGTAAAAGAAAATATGATCAAGCAGATAGAAAGAAAAGCACAGCCCTTGGCTGGTGGGGAGATACAGATAAACATCTTGGGGGCAAAGGAAGAAAGGTTCACCAAGAATTCAAAGAATAGCGGGGGGAGAAGAGGGTAGAAGGAAGGCATATATGATCCCCTTTCTTGTCCATCCTTCTGCTTTTCCTCACGTATCAATGCTGTCCGTCTCCTCAGCCGCAATGCTGCCATCAGAAGAGCAAACCCACAAAAGCGAAGCAGGCATTAAACAAACTTGGATTCGGTCCAACTAGATCGCTACCAAGGCATTTGAAGGCGCGGGCCGGGCCCCTTTGCGTATATGAGAGGGGAAAAATAATAATGAAAACCACAAACAAATCAAGTGCATTAAGAAAACGAGGGAAGAAAACCAAGACCGTAGGACCGACGACATCAAATAGAGGCAGAAAAAAGATTGTATAGAAAAAAGGGAAGAGAAGAATAGAAGAATAGGGGAAGGGAGGGGGTGGGGAGGAGGGGAGAAGGAACAACTCATTCGAGCCTCACTTCTTCGGCCAACGTCAGTTAGCATCACCTATGCCACTTCTTTGTTAGCTTAGTTTGGCCCACTCTAGCTGGGGCTAGCTAAGTATCGCTAGTGCAGAATAATTCAATCTCGCCCACGCCTACAGGCGAGTTTCGCATGCTCTCCCGCCACTCCATAAATGCAATCTGGATGTCGTCATCGCTGCTTATACGCACAAAGTCTCCATCTTCGTCACGATACCGCAGCTTGAGCTGACCACGCCCAATTGTCGCCGTCATAAAGCGTGCGAGCTTGGCATCAATACGATCCACTAGTGTCTGATAGGTAATATTGAATCCGGCAACAAGTGTAAAGTATGTGCCGCCATCACAGTTGACCCGCACCTTGAGCTGTGTGGCATTAGGGATTTCAGGGCTTCCCACATGCATTGCCCCATTGCCCGCCCCTGCCGAGGCCGTCGGTGGTGAGACTGTACGGTAGTCTGAGACTCCACCAGGCGCTCCAGAGAAGCTCCCACCAGGCGCTCCGGAGAAGCTGCCACCAGGCGCTCCAGAGAAGCTGCCACCGGGTACTCCAGAGAAGCTGCCATTGGTCGATCCAGGGGTACCTTGGCGATGGGTCGGTTGGGAAGGAAACTGGCCCATCTGTCCTCCATAACTACTTTTATGTGCGTGACCGCGGAATTGTTGGCCACTAGTTCCTGGGCTAGCAGTATTGGTTCGTATAGGGATATCATTGCGGGGAGATCCGGAATGAGACCTATTTATACCATCATGGTGGAGATGCGCGGGGATTCCGGGGACAGCCGGGATGCCTCCAGCTTGAATAGTGCCAGCAGTATTGCGTCGCATACCGGGCTGGTTTGCGATGTCGGGTGTGCTGTAAGAACGGCTACGTTGCGAAGAGGCATTTACCGGTGTGGGCCCACGCGAAGTTCGACTGCCGTTACCATCTCTAGAGGGAGCCCGGGGTCCGGGAGGTGCTGTGTAACGGTTGGAGTCTTCCCATCCACTTTGAGGAGTGCCAGTGCGCTGGAATGATGGGTAGCCTGTGCTGGGAGTGGGGAAAGAGCCACTAGTAGTGCTTGTTCTCATCGAAACGGGCGATTCTCCCACAGGGGAAAAGTATGAATCTACACCTCCTCGTTCACCAGGTGACAGGGCTGCATATTTGTTCATGCCTGTCAACGATTGCGTTTGAATGCTCAGTCCAGGAGATGGCACGGGGAATCGGGGTGCGGGTCCTCGAGACATTCCGTTTAACGACTGAGAGCTGTCTCCTGTTGCTGAGCGAGCTCTGATATTGGTGCTTGAGGCATTTCTGGAGAGCATGCCACTAGATTGGTGTGAACCATAGGCTGTCTGGTTGTAAGTGTCTTCATCATCATCGTTTCCTTCTTCTTTATAAGGGTTTTCAATGTTCTGGGAGCGCATCCAGTTGAATTCTGTCGTGGCAGCTTCTTCAGTCGCTGTTTTCGTCTCGCATTCCTTTCGCTGTTTGTCAAGCGCAGCACTCCATTTTTTAAGCTGTTCTTCGTTGGCAAACTTTACAGTAAAGTATTCGATTCCAGGGTCACCACGCCACCAAATCTGGACGCTGTAAGAGCCTAGATGATCGTGTTAGTCGTAAAAGCTTCGTAGTACGAGGTTTTGTGGGCTAGTTGTGATGCTGCCGTTGCTTACCTGGCTTAGAAAGTGTCACGACTTCAGTAACATTAGACATAAAGATGCGACCTTTCAAGTGCAGCTTAGCGGTGTTTTTGCCCTTTGGCTTGGGACCAGTACTTCTGGTTCGGTCCTTCTTGTCTTTTGACTTGGCTGGCGTAGCTTCCTTGCAGCACAAAAGGATGGCATCGAAGAGGTATATTTCATACTACATGCAAAATAACGGGTTAGTGATCAAATAGTGTGGACGTGGCTTTCATTTTTCAAAGTTTTGAGGAGGGAAAACTTACTTCACGCTCTTGGTCGTTCTTGCCGGTTATCACGGGATGAGTGCCATGCATGAGCAGTTTTCCAAATTGCTCAACTTTATGACTTCTCCAATCATCAACACGAGACATGAGGTCATTGCGTGCTTCGTCCAACAGGCCTACATTAACGGCCTCATTGGCCTTGAACAGTACACGTTCAGCAGCATCAATTCCTTCTTGGAGATCTTGCTTGATTGCTTCATCTTCGCTCTTTTTGAGAAGATCCTAAAGGGCAAACCGATGTTAAAATGGGAAAGAAAAGCGAGGTTGGAAAAGAAGTTTAAAAGACATACCTTGAGAAGTAGAGGGTACTTAACAAGTCTCTGCATGGGCTTCAACAGGAAGCCATCAAGCGTATTGAAATCAATGGCAACAGGGTGTTCGGCAGACTGAATCTTGTCAAATACCTGGCCGGCAAGTTCGGCGGCCTTGCCTTGATTTGCGATAAACGGCAAGTAGATATCAAAAGAGTCTTCGAGATTGGCGAAGAGAGAGCCCCAACGTTGGTTAGTTTGAGGCATGGAGTTGGTAGTTTCAACTCGAATGAGGAAGCGGCGCTGGAAGTCTAAAATAAAGTTGATGTTTAGGAAAATGGAGTGAACAACGTCACCGGTTATGACGCCTTTTTGCTCGAGAGTGTTTTTGAGGTCAAAGAGATTTTCGAGGTCCTGGACGTATTTCCTTTCGGTATCGACAAGTTCACGGATGACATAGTCAGTGTACGACATTTTGACAGCCTCTGTTGGGGCCACGGCATCTTCCTCGGGGTAGGTTTGAGGCTGATAGAGAAGGCCTTTTTGCTCGGCGAGGTCGAGGACGAGGTTGACGACTTGGGTAACCTGTAATGAAAAGACGAGATAGTCAGCAGTAGTAAAGAGAAGAGACGCACGGGGAAGAAGAGAGAAGCAAGGGTAAAGAAGACATGAAGTATTAAGCGAAGCAAAGAGGAAAAGTTGGTGAAGCGAGCGAAGCAAAGACACCAGGGCGTACCTTGACGAAACCAGTAGTATCGTTACCCAGAACATCGTTAATCACAAAACATTCTGCTGCGGGGATATTCAGGTCCTTGAGGCAAGCCTGCACAAAGCGGAAAACAGCCATCTTGGGCCGCTTGTTAACGGCAATTGAATCTTCGATCTTGATCTCGCCCTGCTGCAGGGCGTTGTAGATGGTGAGAAGGGGAAGCCCGGTGCGGAACATTTCCCACAGTGAGTCGACGGGTTCATTGGGGTCGAGTTGCTGGAGGTAGGGCTCGAAGCCGGGGACAAGAGCGAGGCGCTGTTTGAGCGAGCGGCAGATCTGGTAGAGGGAGCGAGAGGCATCGGCCTTTTGGTTGATGATGTTGGCTGTGGCCATAGGATTGCCGGCCATGGCCATGATGGAGGTGGGGGTGGAGTTGGGAGCTCCGGTAGTAGTGGTGCTTGAGAGGTTGGTTTCGGAGCTTCCAAGGGTGGTGCCAGAGAGACCGCTAATTCTGGGAGCGGCGCTCATGAGGCCAGCAATTGAGTTCTTCCTATCGCGCGAGAATAGGGGGAGAGGGGCCGTATCGTTCCGGATGAGGGGGGCATGAGCCATCACATCCAAGTCTTGCTCGTCAAGAGCAAGCAGAACAAAGAGGATGGGGCAGCAAGCGAGCGAGCGAGTGAGCGAGTGATAAGCTGAACTAGGTGGCGGGCAGGCGGGGACAGCAGTAGTAGTGGTGGCAGTGGCAGTGGCAGTGGCAGCAATAGTGATAGCAGCCAACAAGCCTTTAGCAGTGCGGAAGGCCGGCGAGAGGAAAGAAAAAAGAGGAAAATCGAAGAGAAGAGAAGAGAAGAGGGTAACAGAGGCAGTTGAGGATAGAAAATGCGCCGCGCGATGATGTGGTTTAGATTTTGGTTCCCTTAGCAAAAGGGAAAAAATAGAGGAAAAAGGCTACTTGGTAAGAAAAGAGACGGAGAGATAGAGGCAAGTCTAGAGGCAGCGAAAACAGCGACACGAAGGGCGAAGGGCGAGGAGAAGGAAGAATAGAGGGTATAGTCACTAGGGTTGATTCTTGGCTAGTTAATATGAACATGCAAACCCTCTGCTGCAAAAACAAGCAAAAGGGCAGAAAATCAAGGCGATGCTATGTATGATGAGCTTTGAAGTCGAAAGGGGGTTGAATTGAACTTTGGCTTGCAATATTTGAGCGCCAGAAATGCACAAGACACACACCACGAAAATACGACAGAAGGAAAGGTGAGAGAGGTTCGCTCAAAAGGTTCAAAAGGGGGGGGGATGAGGGGAGAGGGGCATGAAGAGCGAAAAGGAAAAAATAAAAGTAATAAAGATAAAAAATAAAAAAGAATCAAGGCGGTGGTAGTCCCTATTGTTCAATGTAGTAATTGTAGTAGTTACCACCCGCCCGCTCCAAGCCAAGCAAAGCAAACTTGTGCTGTGTGTGGAAACGACAGACGGCCTTCCAAAGAAGAAAAAAGAGAAAAAAGAAAAAAAAAGAAAAAAGACAAGGACAGGCTACCAGGCAGGCAGCAAAGGACCCCAAAGCAAAGGGGTGCAGGCATGTGCGGATGTGGTTCCTAGCAGGTGCCTTTTTCAACCCTTCCCCAGCATGCCCTAGGCTCTCCCTGCACTGGTAGCCTTGTTTGCGCCCATTTCATGCTGTAGCGCTTCCGTTTTAGTAGTCATTTACAGAGACAAAGCCCCCCCCCCAAAGCATGATATTTCAGAGGGAATGGCCCCAAAAAGACCCTCCAGACTTATCACAGAACCAAGAAGACAATTTGAGACGGGCCATCGTCTTTCTTTCAGCACCCAGAAAGCAGCAAATATACAAACGTAAGAGCCCGAGCGAATGGGTGTCTTTTCTCCGTATCAACAACTTGTCGATTATGTCTTTTTTGCTGCTTTGGCCCTTGCAACTTATCACTGGTCAAAGATAGGGGAAGAACAAAGCAGTTGGTGGGACACCTGAAGCAACCCATTTTTTTTGGTAACAAAAGGCCATCTTTTATGAACCTAGTCCAAGTAGCACACAGGCAAGCCCCCTAATCCCACAATGGACTTCCTCCCCCATGCAAAGCTCTTGTATCTAGCTTTTTGTTGTTGTGGGCAATGGGCGACAGAGCCATGTGGTGCTACAGGCGTACGAATGCTATCATTAGAAGAAGAGAGGGGCTGCTATAGAGAGGGCAGGTGGGGTAATGTGTATTTGGCAGTACTACAGAGCCATGTCCGTGCCACAAGTGTGCTACAGAGCGTGTTACAGGGAGACGGTCGCCTAAAGGGCTCTCTCTCGTCATGGAGCCTCCTAAAGAGTGGGTAAAAGAATGCACTGTGAGCCCTACAAAACCAATCGCTGGCTCCCAGCATGTCCCGCAGCTAAGAGGGTAGAAGACAGAAGACAGAAGATAGGAGACAGCAGACAGCAGACAGCAGACAGAGGACTCTTTCCTTCACTAGGCCAGACTGAGCCAAGCCCGTCATGGCGAAGGGCCTTTGCGTTTCCAGATCAAAGCCAATCTGGGGCTAGGGGAGACATAGCGACAAAGAGCAATAGGCAGGTTTTAAGCGCTAGATCAGGGACACACCATTAAAGCCCACGGACAAATGACAGCGAATGGATGCGATTGGTGACAAAGCCTCGATGGGGAGACTGACTAGGTGGCTTGTTCCAGGCTTATTTGTTCATAGGGGCGTCTGCTTGGGTGACGATGCGGGCATTACGGTCTTTGTTCTGCTCCTCTTCTGCTTTGTTTATTCCCGAAATTGAAGCAGTGTTAAAGTTTGTTATCCGGGACGCTTCCTCAGTTTCCAGGGTATCATTTCATTAGCATCACGGGTGCCTCTCAGACTTTCTCCTCAAACCTCAGACTGCCCCTACTCTGTTCTCTCTCCCCCCCCCCCCCCCCCTTGAACCCCCCTGCTTCCCTTGCTTCTTCCTTTGCTCATGGGGAGCTTCGAGAAATGAGGGCGGGTGCGGGCTGACAACGGCTGGAAAGAGGAGGGAAAGGATGAAAGTGCAGAGCTCTACCAGCCAGGTTGAATGGGAATGACGTAGACATGTCAAATGTGTGCGTCTTTGAATACCAGTCAACAAGCAAGTGAAGAAAGTGCAACGGCGATTCCATTCTGGGATAAATCTTGAGGCAGGCAAACCGCGATGCCACCCAAAGTACCACTGCCACGGCTATGGAGCTCTGGTCTTGCTTCCATGCATGGCCTGTTACTATTGCTACTGCTACTGCTACTGCTACTGCTACTGCTACTGCTCTGTTACTACGCATCAATTAACCTCCTCTACGTCAGTCCTCATCCACGATATAGCACTGAGGACAGGCATAGACAGGGCATTGATTACAGTGTTTCAAATAAGCGAAGTCACCAGCTAAACTCCTTTTGGTGGGTTTTTTATTCCAAGTAGGGCCCAAGTCAAAGTTACAAGTTACAAAGAAGCCCCACCCTTTTTTCTTTTCGCCAGGTCCAGAGCCTGAGCCAATCAGAATGAAATGATCCACGCACAAAGAAATGAGAAATAGGGGAGAAAGATTTAGAAGGGCATGGTCAAGGCGTGGCATGCCATGCCATGCCATGCAAATGATAACCGGAAACGAAACTGGCAGCGAGAGCCAGAAAGATCTAATGGTGTGCCGAAGCAAGCTTTCCAAGTTCATACGTCGAGTATTATACAGTCGAGCCTTAGCGAAGATCCGTCCTTGAAGCTATGGCCGTTCTTTGATAACACAACATAATAACTAGTAGATCCTAGACTAGCCCCTCAGACCCCCCCCCCCTGGGCCGGGCCACTTCACGCATTTGTCCACCCACTCTGGCCTGCATGATGTTACATCTCGGCCTGCAAAAGAACACCCACGAACACACGAGAACGGCGCGAGAACGACACGCTACACAACATATCAACGCAACGGCAGCGGCAACGGCATAGACAAACGACACCAAAGGAGACGGCCACTTTCTCCGGCCTTTTCCTCCCTGTAGTCCCCCTGTTGATTGTACTACTTCTTCCCTTTTTGTTCAACAGGCGATACTGGACAGCAGAAGACTTCTGCCGTAGCTACATCACGTTCTTTCTTGCGCCCATATTACATCATCCTATCTCCTCTAGCTACCATGCTGATGCTATCCAGATCTTTGCTTGCCAATACTTGTCTGTCTAGGACTAGGCCTAGACAGGCGGCGAGCTGACTGCAGCTCACAGAGACGGAATTCCATGTCCAGCAAATGCCGCTTGTTTGAAGTCCTGTATCCTTTTGCCTCCGCTCTCCCCTCTATCCTTATTTTCGTAGCGGCTTGCTTGCCTTGCATTTGAAAATCATCATTCTTTACCTCCCTGTCGGACCTTGCATCTTTTCCTTCTCCCTCCCCGTCTTCTTCCAGGTCCTTTGAAGGCCCTCCCCCTTCCCTCTCCAGCTCGTCTGCTGCTCCCACTCATCTATCCGCCTACTCACACACTCCCTCTGCGCATGTCCCTGTCTCTTAATTAACTCCTGCTGCGGTTACATAGCTAGGGCAGGTGGTACAGTTTTCAAATATGTGCATCTTGCGTGTGAACTGTGTGGTGCAGCATTTGTCGCTGTCACCGCTGCCTAGCTGTCTTCTCTAATCGTAATACCGTTACATACCATGACTGACTCGGGGGTTGATTAGCTAGCTCTCTACTACATTCCTATCGTTCCCTTTGATGTGTAATGGCCTGATGACGACATGATGAAGAGTAGAGAGGGCTTTCTTTCAGGCAGAATAGCCGAATATCAGCCGAGTGTGGTTGGGCATTTGCCACATATTAGCCGGATCTAGTCACTAGGCAGACGTTGCCTTGAGATAGAAAGCCAGAAGCGGCAGCTCATCGGCCGTACTTGAACTTCAATATGTTTTACGTCTACTGAATCACATAGATCAAACGACGCCCCATCGGCCGTAGTTGTTAGAAAAGAAGACATAGGACCAACTCCCAGGGCCAGATCATAGAGCCATTGGAAAGGGCCGCAAGGATCCTTTCCATACAGGCCCATCACATCAAGTCCGGCTGAGCCAGCACCTCAGTGTCTCTATCTGGGCCGGGGTGGTGTGCATGATATTTACACTGTTTAGCCTAACCCTTTTGGCTCCCCGACATCTCTTCGCCAGGCTTCCCTCACAACACAAAGCAAGTAGCAAAGCCGGGCACTGTGACTAGGCTTGAGACTGGACCGGCCTTGTGACCTCTTTCCATGTTGAATATTCTTGGTGGGTTTTTCTTTCTTTCTTTTTTTTTCCGTTGCTCGTACAAGGTATAGCCAGACACCAAGGGATGAAGGGCAAGGCTACCAGCACCGCAGATGCAAGGTGAGGCAAGGCAGGGCAAGATAGCAAAACACAGCAGTGAAGGACAAGCACACCCCAGCCTCTCCCTCTTCTCGCTCCCTTCTTGGTGGCTATATTGTTCTTCCCGCTCCTCTTCGGCTTGCTGCTTTGCCTGACTGAACTGGCCGACTGATTGAATGGATGAAATTCCGAGTCGACAGAGTCGCTTGCCCCCTTCTTCCTTGCTTTTCTCATTTTATTGCAGCAGTCTTTTCCCTCCCCTCCACACCTCTGTACTGCGACGACACACACATACATGCTCACATTCCATAGGCATATAGCATTTACATACACCATCCACTTCGCTCTCACTCGTTATTATATCTCCATCTGTGCCTTCTCCCTCCCTGCGCCCGGCAGAACAGAGCGCCATCAACACTGAACACTCCTTTGTCTCTCTTGGCCGTCTTCTTGCCGTAAACATGAACCACCAATTCTCCGTGGGCCAAGATCAGCAACAACAACAACAACAACAACAACAACAACAGCAGCAGCAGCCCGACGAAGGCTTCTACGAGCAGCAGCAACAGCAGCAACAGCAGGACCACGTGCTCCAGCTCCAGCAACAGCTCCAGCTCCAGCTGCAGCTCCAAAACAGTCTTCAGATTCAGCCCCAGTCCCAGTCTCAGAGAAGCGGCCCCGACGACAAATTCGGGCTCCTCCTGCTACGGCGAGGGGATGACGACAAGCTGGCAGGAGGAGATATAAACAGCCTTGTTAGCTTGCAGCTCCAGGCAATACAGACTCTACCGCTAGATATGCAAAAAAGTAGGTTGCCAACAACAATTAAAAGCTGAATGAAATGCTTGAAGGCGAGAATAAGAATAGGAAGAATGGGCTTGTTGTTTTCCTCTTCTTTTGCTGCTTTTTTCTATTTTCCTCCCTTTTTGCCTCTGTTTCCCATGAATTTCCCCTTCCATTTCCTCTGCTTTATTTGTGTTTTATTATCATAATTTTTGTCTGCGCCTTTCTCTCTTCGGCCATTCTTCAGCCTTCTCTCGCCTTCCTTGCCCCTCTTGGCTGCATTGATTTGCATGGGTCTTACCTCACTCTTCTTCCTCTTCCACAGCTTCGCTTAGATCACAACACCCCTCTTCTGAGTTACATGAAAGCTTCAGAGCATGAACTTCTATCCCCTCAACTATCCCTGCCCGCGTCTCCATTTCTGCTTCTACTGTTTCGTTGACCGCCTTGTTCTTCTCGTCACATCAAATTAAGCTCGTGCTTCTCTTCTCTCGTTCTGCCCTTCCTTGCCTGCTGGCTAGGCCCTAGCTCGACCTCTGTCCTCCCTCCCATCTTCACCTCTGTCCTCTATTTTTCCCTCCAAGGTGGAAATAACAAAAAGCTTGCAGAGAGAAGCTCAGCTTGCCCTCTTTATACCTCCATTCTCACCTCGCCGCCACCTTCATCCCAGCAAGACAACCCTAGCCCTCACATAACCTTACTCCATATGTGTTTAGCCCTTGCCTCTTGCCTTCTCATCCTCTAATAGATGCCGTGCTTGGCTTTTTCTAACATTGTCTTCTACTACTGCGCGTGACAGAGTTTGCCATGGAGCTGTTACAGGGCCTTCCAACCTCTTCCGTCGCCGAAATCGTCCACTCGTTAAGCCCACGTCTCTACATTGACTTCGTCCAGTATCTCCCTGCCGAAGTCTGCCTCAAGATCCTGGGCTTTCTAGACGTCCGCTCCGTCATCCACTTCTCCTGTGCCTGTCGCTCATGGTATCATCTCTCGCTTGACTCGCGGCTATGGCGCCAGCTATACTATCTCGAGGGCTGGTCCATCTCACAGTCAGAGCTAGTCCGTCTCGAACGCTGGGCCAACTCATCCCAGCTCAACTCTAGCTCTATTGATTTCCAGTTCTCCTCCAAAGCTACCCACCGCGACCATGACGTTGAAATGCTAGACAGCCACATTCCGACTAGTGCAACTGATCCCAATGGACATTCCGCTCCTGGTGACGCGGCCTCCGCCAGCAACATTTCTGCTGATACTGCCATGGCTGAAGCCAAAGCTGTCTCTTCCTCCCCATCTTCAAAATCCGCCTCACAGCTCACATCCCCAGTCACTCCCGCTCGTTCTCGGGGAAGGCACGAAGACCCCGATTTCGAGTACCTCGACCGCCCAACCGTCCCCCAGCCCAACGAAATACCTAGACTATCGTTATGGTCTTTTAACCGCTACAATGACCAATTCCGCATCAACTGGAAGTATATATACGTCATGCGGCATCGCCTGGAGAAGAACTGGTCCAATGGCCGCTTTCTCAATTTCCAGTTCCCACACCCCAAGCACCCCGAAGAATCTCATCGTGAATGCGTCTATAGTCTACAGTTCTCAAAGTACCATATGGTTAGTGGTAGTCGAGACAGAACTATTCGCATATGGGACATGAGAACACGCCGATTAGTGCGGCCTCCACTCATTGGACATGCTGGGTCTGTGCTATGTCTCCAATACGATTCCTCTCCTGAAGAGGACGTCATCATATCTGGGAGCAGCGACTCTGATGTAATCGTCTGGCGTTTTTCAACTGGCGAGATAATTCAGAAGCTCACTGCAGCCCATCGTGAATCCGTTCTGAACCTGCGCTTCAACAAGAATGTGCTGGTGACCTGCTCCAAGGACATGACTATTAAGGTGTTCAACCGCCGCCCTCTTAAATACGGAGATGCCGGCTATGGCCCCGGAGACCAAGAGCTCCTGAGCAAGGTGCCCATAACCGTCAAACGCTACGGCTACGAAAATGGCCCCGCTGATTACATGCCTATCAAACCCCCCTACGAAACCATTTGCACTCTGACTGGCCACACGGCTCCTGTCAACTCGGTCCAGATCTACGACAAAGAAGTTGTCTCTGCTAGCGGTGACAGGCTCATCAAAATTTGGAATTGGGAAAAGGGCCAGTGCGTGCGTACTGTACTGGGCCACACCAAGGGCATTGCCTGTGTACAATACGATGGCCGTCGTGTTGTTAGTGGAAGTAGTGACAACGAAATCAAGATTTTTGACAGTCGCACTGGTGCCGTCGTAGCCCGCCTTAGCAGCCACCGCCACCTTGTCCGTACGGTACAGGCTGGCTTTGCTGACCTTCCCTACAGTGAGGTTGAAGACGAGCGGGAGGCTCGATTGGTTGACCTTGAGTTTGATCGTGCTGTGGCCGAAGGCCTTGTAGATGACCCTAGCAGGCCGCACCAGCGTGAGCGCAACCGCAGCATGGTCCCCGGCAGTCGTCGGCCTGATCAGTTGCTTTCCCGTGGTGCCAAACTCCCACCTGGTGGCGGTGGCGGACCACATGCCCGCATTGTGTCCGGGTCCTACGACGAGGCCATTGTTGTGTGGAAGCGCAACCGTGATGAGATTTGGCAAGACTCCCTTACGTTACGTCAGGAGGAAGCCATCCTCAATGCACAGATGCTTGAGGCACAGTCCCACTCGCCACACCTACCGCTGCCCCCACGCACCATGAGCCAGTGGCAGGAGCACTGCAATCACATTCTCTCTCTAGGCAGCGCGGCTCTACACATGGCTTTAGTCCAACGACCAGCACTACTGCTGCTAGTTAACATCTTCCAGGGGTTGATTGACCGCGTCCCCCACCCAGAGATCCGCCAGCATCTGCGTACACAACTTGATATCTCATTGAATAAATATGTGCAGGCCGTCCAAGTGCACGAATCCCACCGGTCCACCGCGTCAAACTCAAAATCAGCCACCTCTGTCTCTGCTTCTCCTGCTACTTTTGCCCTTGACTCTATCTCTAACCCTGCTGGAGGGGCTACCGATCTTGGTGCTGCCCCTGCTTCCCTTCCCACAGGAAACGGCATGCCGAACTTTGTGATCGATCCGGTCCTTGGTCCGCCCGTCTCGATGCGACAAATTACCCATCGTCTAGACCTTGGCACGGCACGCATATTCAAGGTGCAATTTGATGCAACACGCATCATTGCTTGTACACAAAAGCCAACCATTGTCGGCTGGGACTTTTGCTGCGATGACCGCGAGTTGAAGGCACTCGAGCGGCTGTTTTTGCCGATCCTGTAAGTTTTTATTTTTCTTTGTTGCCGTCCAGTTGTCTTTTAAAGGGGAGGGTGGGGGGGGGGGTGGGGTGTGGGGGGGGGGGGGAGAGTTTTGCCATAATGCGTCAACGTCATGTCTCTATGTTTGGTTTCTTGGGTGTTTGTCTTTTTTGCCTCTTTTTGTTGGCTTGCTGGATCGGAGCGCTTCCTCTATTTTTTTTCTTGCCTTTTTCATGGGTTTTATTTATAAACGGGCTTGGCTCTTCCTCTCAGCATTGGTCTCAATGAAGACACAAAGAAGACGCAATGGGATGAATTGATATAATGTATGGTTTGTGACCGTCCTTAGGTCCCGTAATATGTGAATATGCCAACAAAGCAGATCTGATCTAGCCTATCGTGCTTTATTGTTCATGCTAAAAATAACAACCACTACCTCACCTATTCTCGCGTGTCTCCCATTCATCCAGCTGCTTCTCGGATCTTGGTTTTTTCTGCGGCAGGCAGTTCATCTACGAACTCTGGCAGCTCATCCTGCATGAAACTTGGCAATGCACCATGCGCCTCGGCCTCGCGATCCATCTCAATCTCCATGCCAAGAGCCTCTAGTTCAGCATCTAGCTCAGACTCATCGACGTCATCGGGAATATCATAGCTACGCGACAGGCTCTCTTGGATCTCGTTTCCGACATCCAGCAGATCGGCCATCTCATCCTGCAGCTGCTCTATCTTGTCTAGGTCCACTTTGCCGTACTGCTTCTTCAGCTCCTTGTTCGTCGTCTTCAGTGCATCGACAGTAGTCATGACATTTTTCAGGTTGTCTTGCATTGTCTGTGCCTGCTCCATGTTCCACACCTGGCCCTGGAGCTGGTCGCGCTGCGCCTCGTACATCTTGCGCCGCTGCAGCACCTTCATGGCCTTTTGCTTGAGTGCTGATTTGCCTGGCCCATCGCGCATCTTGGCCAGCTTCGTTTGATACGTTGTCAGCTCCGAGTTGATAGCTGTGAGCTTGACATCAATCGATGCAATGCGGTCGTCGATGTTGCCGATGGCGCTGTCGAGGGTGGGTTTAGGCCCCTTGGGCTTGCTGCCGAAGAGTCGATTCATAGCTTTTGTCGCCGTGTCTGTTTAGCTGCGCAGGTTTTTAAATGCACTGTTGGGTCAGGCCTAGTGGCGCTCAGAGATGCGGGTATTCCTAGTGCCAGTTGGACGGCAAAAGCGGCATGAACTGCGGCGTCCAAGGTGCTATCCGCAAACGTGCTTGAGAGATGTGGCTGGGGGGGGGGGGGGGGGGGGAAGGGGGGGGTTTTTGGAGTTAAAGGGGGGGGGGGAAAAATCCGGGCGGGGGTTTGTTCCCA
>JAZBQP010000401.1:0-18159 GCA_038407015.1 Ceratocystis ficicola | reverse complement strand
GGAAAATCGGTGCCGCGGGCCTCTGCTTCCTGACGGGGTTCACTCTCTCTATCGGCTCGGCGGTTTGCCTCTCGGCGCGCTTCCGCCTCGCTATTAGCTCGCTGCCTTGCTTCTTCCGCCCGGCGGTCCGCCTCTCGGCGCGCTTCCGCCTCGCTATTAGCTCGCTGCCTTGCTTCTTCCGCCCGGCGGTCCGCCTCTCGGCGCGCTTCCGCCTCGCTATTAGCTCGCTGCCTTGCTTCTTCCGCCCGGCGGTTTACCTCGCGACGCGCTTCCGCCTCGCTATTAGCTCGCTGCCTTGCTTCTTCCGCCCGGCGGTCCGCCTCGCGACGCGCTTCCGCCTCGCTATCAGCTCGCCGCCTTGCTTCTTCCGCTCGCTGCCATTCTTCTTCCGCTTGCTGTCTTGCTTCTTCCGCTCGCTGCCTTGCTTCTTCCGCTCGCTGCCTTGCTTCTTCCGCTCGCTGCCATTCTTCTTCTGCTCGCTGCCTTGTTTCTTCCGCCCGGCGGTCTGCCTCTCGGCGCGCTTCCGCCTCGCTATTAGCTCGCTGCCTTTCCTGTGCAAACAGGCGCTCCAGTTCAGCTATACGATCTTCTGCCATTCTGATTCAATAGCGAACTCATTAACTTGAATCAGCACAAAAATATACTCAGTCCACTGGATCTAGAGACTTCACTTGTGTACAGAAATGTCAATCGATAATTTACTAGTGTTGTAATGTCGGCAAAACAGCGAAAGAAAGAATGCATCAACAAGCTCTTGCTTGTTTTTACTCTCTGATCACATGGTCATGACCAACCCTGAACCCTATTGTGTATCTCGCGTTGTTTCTTTTGTGCGGTGTTGACCTTCTGTCCATCTATCAAGGAGCTAAACTTTATCATAGACACCACCATGCTAGACTAATTTATACAACGGTTTGCGTAGTCTCAATAGCACCCAGGTCAGGATTACCATGATTGCTGACTAGAGTTAGTATCAGACATGAAGGGGCCTTTTCTGAGGCCATGTGTTTGATCTAGACACGGTAGTGATGGATGTGTAATCGGTTGAGACCTGCTCTCCAAGCAAGAATTAGATGGGATAGGACGCCATCGATAACCATTTGTCCCCCCTTCCCCCCCTCCCCCCCCTTCCCATTCTAGGACACCTAGTGCATCCTTCTAATATCTGCTGTCACTTACCATGTGTCAAAACACATGTGAGCAGAAGTAGGGGTTAACCAAGGGCTTTTGTGTTACCTTGATCGAAGGAAAGGCCTAGCCGTGATTGAGGCTGGTCAACGTCTATTTCATGGGTGGAATCAAGCCTTCTTCCGTCAAGATCGTACGTACCCACTGATTCGTAGAATATATCACTGCATAGGTCCTCATACATGTCAAGCTTTGTGCACAACCTGCTGTATGGCGCGCGAAACGAGCGGCCACGGGCTGTTCCAATAGATCCTCTTGGTCACTTGTGTCTAGGTCCTCCTTTTATTTGACGCTTCTTTTCTCTACGCGTCATGCATTCTCTACCCTATGCACCGCTTCTTGATGTCTAGTGCCGTAGTTTTAATCCGTTTGCAAATCTTGAGCCACTGGAGATATAGGTATTCGGGAACTAGCTAGAAATAATAGAGAGCTGGGCCAGGTCTCGTAGCTTCTAAGTTGTCGCACTATAAGATATTTACACTGTCAGGGCTATGCCTTGGACATTTTGCAAGTCTTTAGACACATCAGTTTACAAATGTAAGAAGCTTGAAAATCCATCCAACAGATGATGTATGAGTCGTGATATAAGCAAGGACCTATGCTAAAGACTCTTTTGTAATGTTGAGCGAAAAAAAGGCTTGATATGGAAATCATAAAATGTGATGTTGTCCCATGAAAATGATAGGTGTCGTTATTTTAAATGAAGATTTCCAGTGTAGGAGACTTTTCTGGCTATATCTAGCTCACGATGCGAGGGCCAGTCTCCTGACATAAAAATGACCGGCCCTATTCGTAGTTTCAATTCGTCTCTCCGCGGCTTCTTCTGCTAGTTTCTTAAACACATATCTCCCAAAGCTTGGTTAATAATGTTCAAACGCCCGCTGAGTGTGCCATTTCATGCGCTAGAACGACCTCTGCTTACCTCTTGCACCACGGAGAGCATGGGTTTACGGCTCAAATACGCGATAGAGGGCGCGCAACTCATCGCAGCCTAGCAATGGTCAAACCCTAGCTAGCTTTAAGAAGTTTATGACAGGCTTTTGCCCTGACTTGATTCCTCAGGTTCAAGAGCTGTTTCCTGGGACAAACACTGACATCGTGGAGAACTTGACATGCCTCACCTGAACGCTGCATTTGTATCGGGGAGCTGGACTATTTGCTCTAGAGCCAGCGTCAACCTCGTCATCTTCATCCACCATCCGGCTCTGGTGGATGAATGACCTGCTTCGTCAAATCAATGCACGACTGCCCCGTTCAGTGCCCTGTCCCCTCCACATTTTCTACTTCTCAAGCGGCTTGCCAATCTTGACAGGCGACATCTTGCAGTTTTTCTCAACACCAGAGATTCTGGCCCCAAATTACACCCTTCTCAAGGTCTATTATTTGATTCAGATCATGGCGGTAACATGTGGGTTTGCAGAGCGTGATGAAGATGAGGACGGTGACGATGGAGCTGGTGTTGACGCTTTGCAAACGGAGCATGGTGCCTTGGCAGTGCAAGAGGACTTTTATAAATCATCCTCAAACAGAGCCAAAGGCTTGCCTGGAGAGGGAACAGAAGCAATTCATTCATCCGTTGCCGACGTATATGGTGCCGATGATGATGAAGACAACAGGGGAAAAGGAAGGCGTCGAAAGTATCACGACATCTCTCGTTTAGACGCAAGCCGTCGTTTTTTCCACGGGGGTAACGACGCCCTAGATTTACGCCTTTGGCTTCTCCTGGTAACATGCATCGTGTAATCCAGCTAGAAAGCAATCTCGTCTCAGATCTGTACCCTCAATTCTAACGTCTTTTCTCGTCCAGCTAACCGGAATTGATTACACCCTCTTCCTCGTTCTTCACTGCCACATAAATCCCACGTCACTTTTCTTTGTTAATGGCTGTCGACATGACTTTACTAAAATGCCTGCCAAAGGTCGGTCGGCTAATTGCCACCTGTTGCGTTGACGTTACAGAAGTGGGCTTTTACTAGTGGTTTCTGTTTCATGCAATGATTATTGTAGCTTGTCTAGTAATATTACCTTTTACCATCTACACTGGCTGTTTCCATCCCATTACCTAGCCGGCATATGGACTTTTGTCGGAGGCTCTTGAACACCATCTTGATGTTCTTAAGGACCCGACTTGCCATGGACGGGTTCTTAATCCAATGGTATTCTAACAACAGACTGTAAGCCGCGGTAGCAGCACCAAAATTCAAGTGGCCTCCTAAGTTATTCTCTGTCTGAAGTAGATCAAAGGGCTCACCCAAGCTCATGAGTTGCCAGTGTCGGACGGACTTGGTTTTCCCAGCGTTAATCACTCTACGCTTGTTTCTATTGGGTCAAGTAAAGGTGCTTCATCATTAATGTAGACGGCGAATATGAGCTCGCTTTCTCATGTAAGTTAAAAGACCCCAGTGTCATTCCAACTGCGGACGCCTATGCGCATGTTGCTGCCCCCTTCGTTTTCCTGGTGGTTACTCTAGCTGCCATCATTATTGTAATCTCTAGTAAGGAAACTTTCGAGATGGCAACTAAATGAAACAAAGCCCGGCAACAACCCCTGATTGTTTGGGCAGAACAATAGCTTGGCCTTGATAATGAATTCGAGCCCAGGTTCGATCTTCTACTACGCAGCGTGGCGCCCCCCATTAGGCAGCGAAAGACTCAGGATTGATTCTAGAAACACGAGGAATCCTGGCCAAACATAGTAGCGCCTCCATGACAAGAGAATACTTTCATTTCATCATGTCGCTCCTCACACGGAAAGGCATGTCGGAATTGATGTCATCCAGAGGTCTCAGAATCAAAGAGGCACGAAGCGACCTACTTGGGCATTTTCTCTATTCTTGTACGGCAGAGTCCAAGTAAATCAGATGCATTTTATGCTTAGTCTCAAGTTGCGATGCAGTGCATGGTTTGCCTGTATCCGATGGTGCAATGATGGGTGTGTCAAGGAATACACACTAGTTCATAGAACTCATGAACCATGTGTGATGCCTCATAAGATCGTCACATATGTTCTGACTAGGGTGTGAAAAAGCTGGCAGACCTTGGAAATCCGCAGGTTAAACTGCCTATCGGGAGGTCTTCGAATCATCCAAGGCTTCCAACTTTGCTGAAAGAAAGAGCAATGTCTATCTGGGTCGCCAGGCCGAAAGTAGACAAGCTGCTTGAGCTAAGTTATCAGTGACAGTGTCAAGATTACTTGAAGAGATCCCAAAAGCAGGACGCGTAGAACAATAGAAGGGCGCAATGAGAGTAGGAAATAGAACAGAGGCAAGGCCTGTCGCACGCAATGTGTAGCGAGGTTTAGACCATGGTCACTCGTTAATCTAGTTTAAGCACATGCTCCGTGTCATAATGTGTGTGTACAATCTTGACGAAGAACGTCGCGTCTTGTGTCGCTTTCTTTTGGTGCTCGCCGCATTGCCCTTTTTCATTTCTGGTCTTTAAAGATGAGATTGGGTTTGTTCTATTTTGGCATCAGGCCCGTGGGTTTCTCAACATTGATCCAGTAAGCAGCGTTGTAGCCTACGCACAGGGCTGGTGAACCAAGCACTGGATACCACAGCAGGACTAAGACATGTCAACTCCTAGGAATTTAATGGGCTGGGCACTGACTAGGCTATTTGGCTTTGAAACTGTGACGGCGATAGCGCAGGTGTGCAAAGGAAAACCCCTTTTGGTCTTCTTGTCATGAAAAACACCACGGCGTTTCGTTGTATCATGTCACGTTTCTGAGTGGTTGATGACCTCCTACTACCGAGTGATAGGGTTGTATGAACAGGGTTGAGCGTTTTGTAGAAACAAATGTTTACTTTCAAGTCTTAATTTGGGCTATGAACCTCGCTGTTATGGGCGGGAGGGATGCAGAACGGTCATAGCAAAAACCTCATTTTTGCTGTCTTTTCCATGGATGGCATGGCTTCAAGCCCTTCCTTAAATACCCGTTCCACCCCCAGCAATCACCGCTGACTGAAGCTGATTTCATTGACCACCCCTATTTTCTCTCTTCTCATATTCCAGTCATGTACTTCCTCAGGTTTCTTCCTCTCTCCTTTCTACTCGTCGGAGTAAACGCAGATGTTTTCGAGAACTCCGGTTATAGATTTGAGCGTTTGGACGACGATGGACTTTGCACTGTCACCTCTGATTTCTACTATGGAGGTGGACAACTCCTGAACGAATTCAAAATTAACAATGAAGACAAGACTGTGACTATCCATACTATGATGAACGCCTTTGAAGAAGAGCATTTTGGTCAACTCACTGGCTCTGCCATCATGGCTGCTGTTTGCCGGAGGTATAATCTGGAACCCGACAATGTGAGCTCGGTGGTCTTCGACACGCCCAAGGACCTTTGTCTAAATCTTGCTCTGAACTCATACCGTTGGGATCATCGGGGCCAAATCGGTGAAAGTGGGCTAATTGATGCAGTCATAACTCCCATGTCAAATGACTGGGACCGCTTCTCTTTATGCTTGCCTTATGAGGTCATCGATGGAATGCTTGATCGTTCTTCCATCAAGAAAATTCATGTTCAGGAGGAAAGGGATAGCTGTTTGCTAACATATGATATCGAGCCGGCCTAGCAAAATGAAGAGGAGCCGCCCCAATAATCATTTACAAATACAAAATAAGTTCAAGACTCTTGCGGCTTGGACTTGCTTAGAGAAAACAACGATAGCTTAACAAAATACTATCTACCTGGACGTTTACTTTTATCTCGACCTGCATCAAATACTCATGAGCGAAGAGCCTAGGACACTAGAGCAACGGAGCAGGACCTCAGCATACTAGCCTTGGCTTTCGATTTGCAACTATTTGTTTGTGACTTGGATCCTGTGCGCTCACTTTTGAGGCTCAAGCCACATGGTTTTGCCAAAAACGAATGTCGACTCACCCAGTCTTAACTTCGTCGGCTTGCACTCTCATACGTAGTGATGTTAGCATATTTACTTGAACGCAAGCATGACGGTGTATCAAATGCTAGTCAGCATAGCATGATTAAGAGTCTGAGTCGGGGTTACCAGGATTGTTGTCCCTGACTAAGTTTGGCCAAACGTTGGGGCTAGTTAGTACCCGACTTAAAGGACTAGACACTGCAGTGAGGAATATATAACTTGGTCGAGATCTGTTCTTCAATGGTGAATTAGGTAGACAAGTAAAAAACTACAAATCACAAATCCCTTCTCCTCATTCTAAGAGCACTCAGCATCTCCTACCAGCTTGTGCTACTATCAAGGCATGGCCGTTTAAATAGGTTGTTTTTGAGTTACTGTGAGCCAGTATGATGATTTATAGAGACAGCAACAACTATTGTTATTGCAAAGTGTCGACCTGATAAACAGGGAGGGAGTCGCAGGACACAAACCATGTGTACTTGTATAGATCATTGCAGTAACTAAGGTGAGGCTAGTCCTGGCCGTACATGGCTCGGAAATGTTCTGGCAGGGAGCTATGGTGCATATGGTGGTCGAAGAGGAGCGGTCGATGCCGAAGGAATTGTAGGCCCTTGAGTAGTCAGCATCAGGACCAGAGTCGGCTCACCACGAACATGCATAGTATACTTGGGGAGTCTGGGGAAATAGGGAAGAATGGACAAGCAAAAATAGACACTTTCCAGTTTTAGGCTAGCAAGACACTGCACTTGAGCAACTTTGCTAATAAATATTGCGAGGATGAGCTGGCGGTGCAGCAAAAATGAATCGGCGTCGTGCAGCAGCAATTTATTTCCGCTCATGTCTTTACTAAAATACTTTGTCTTCAGTCTTAGAGCACAGCCGAGAAAGCTACAGAAAGAAGACCAAAATGGCCTCTTTGCTACATTTATATTGAGGTTCCCAGCTTCAAGCACTTGCATCATGAGTCAAGACAGACTCCTCTCGCTTTAGTGAGTGTCTCGTATATACGCTCTCTGCCCACGACGACATGTCTTAGAGTAGGCTCTGATGAAGTAATCCCTTCGATTTTAGGGTCTATGGGTTGACCTTACGTGGACTGACTGGCTGGTTGGTGGCCAAGATCAGCTCGTGCAGCTCCACAACAATTAGGCCGACTTGCCGGATTTGCAGAGACTGTTGCCGCGGCTATCTCGCTGCGATGCAGGTCTTTTAATTGGCTCGGTTGCCGTCCATTTCACATTCTCATTTAACAGAAGTGTGGGAAATGGTGCTGTAGAGGTCTCCAAGTTGTGGAGCATGGAGTAGACTGTGCTGTGAAGTCAACTTGTTTTTTAGGTCCTGTCAATGTGGTCCACAAGAGTGGCAGAATATGGATGACTAAGTGCCACACCGCCCTGGCCCGAGTTGGCGTTGAAATTTGGCGCAGCTTGTGTTGTGTTCGAGGCTCTGTACCATAAAATTTCTTACAGAGCGGGCTCAAGGGATTTCCCATGTGATCGCCTGTCTGCTTTGTATCGGCTTCATCGTGCTCCGATATCTTGCAGTTGAACACGATCTTGCACGGCTGCAGAATAGCGACATTGCCGTAGAATGAGCAGTGCATCCTGCTGCTTGCAACTGGTCTTTTGCATTCATGCACGACGTCAAATTGGGCCTGCAGCTCATCCTATGCCAGGCAACTATGCTGCAGCGATAAAAAAGGCCATATGCCAATTGAGCAGAATGGAGTGGTACGTGTGCGCGGCACGCTGCTGTGGACTGCGAGAGACAGGCATAGATGTGAGAGGAGGCTGAGTGCGCATTAGCACAGCTCCGCGCCACGATTAGCTGCTGGCTGCGGCTCGACAATGTTTTAGCCGGCAGACTGGGCCACAGAGACGGCTTCCACGTATATTCTGCCTCCAGAACATGCCTATACTGACAGGGCACCATCTTATATCCAATCTCCGCTCATTGAAATCACGCGCAATAAAGCTGCAGCGGGCCTTGACAAAGCGACAAATTTTCTTTCTGCAGTGCGATAGTGTGCAAAGTCCGTCAGGTTTGTAGAGCGCAAAGAGTATGCGTGAAACTGGGGCTGGTACCATCCTCACATATCCCCGTTCCACGTCTTCCCTTTGTCTTCGTGTCTTTAACACTGATAATGCCGGTGAGTGTAAGACGTAAGATGGCAGAGCGCTTCCAGTTCGTGGATCGTGGCGTTGCTGAGGGCGCTAGGCAGAAGCATCATGAAAAGCCACCTACAAATCCAAAGCGAACATGACAATTGCTTCATTCTTAATTCGAAACATCCTGCACCGGTTTGTTCTATCTTGGACGTTTCATCGCCGCCTGTTGTTTCTCGTGCCATGCCGTGTTTTCAAACTATAGGACAAATACTGTCCCTGGCTTTCTATTATCCTCGTGTTTTTATTTTGTTCTCCAATTCTTTTGTGGTTTTCCCGCCTCCATCACGTCCATTCCCTAGGCTACCTACCGTTTGTTTGTGCCATATGCTCATCATGTAATTCCTTGACGGTCGGGATGATCAATCTTTCAATCTCAATCTCCGGATCCTCTTCTGGTAGTGTTTTTGGGTCCAGGGGCTGATCATCCCCAATCGTGACAATGGCTTGTTTCTCCTCTTCCCCTCCGATCTTTTCGCCTTCGTTTGTGGCTGTCGGATTCTTCCGACCATGTATCGGCAACCGAATCCATCGGTCTGCTTTTCCTGGTGCCACAAATACAACCTCCCACTTGCGCGTTGATAGCAAGTTCCCAATTACCAAGTGGTGCTGGTATCGTTCCAGAGAGTACTTGGCCTTGTGCACAAGAATAGCAGGGTCTGTCTCTAGCTTGAACGACACAATCATGGCTTCAGGCGACCATCCGTCCACTAAATTCTTCAGGAACTTGGGCACAGGATCAAGATCGATAACAAGCGACTTGCTGCGCGGCACTTTGGGCGAAGAATCAAAGTTGTCAAAGGTTTCGGGCACATCCACCATGGCTGTTGCTGAGGTTGGAGCTGCACCGGCGGCTTTTGCTCTAGAAGCCCCTGCCGGCTTGCCATCTTGGCCGACAGCGTCAGTCGATTGGATCTTGTGCTCGGTCATGCGGTTTGCAGGGACGAAAAAGTCAGATACTGCTGCCGCGAGGTAGAGCAGTGCGTTTTTTCCCAGCGGACGAAGCAAGCGCGCAATGGCCCGAAGCTCAAAAACGTAGTCGGTAATAGTAACAAAGGGCAACATTAAAAGCAAGTTCTGTTTCTTTGCCGTGTTGTACTGGCGCAAGACCTTGAGCATCTTGGCCTGGTGCGCCTGTTTGGCCATGACGTGGTGGCCATGAACTTCGTCGTCCACGTCCTCCATGAAATCAAGGAAACAGTCGGTTGCGTGCGAATAGTGGCGCGAAAACGGCTGTAGACTGAACTGGCGGTGGAGGAAGATGACGGCGTATCCAGCCTCGAGAAAGTACTCGGCCGAGGTTGCTCCACGCGTGCCAGCACTGAAGTTGTCGATGAAGCGCACCGTCTGCTTTTCCAGTGGCACTGTTGTGCCTCCGGAGGTTACCAAGACCACGCGGCGGCTAGCATTGGAGTGCTCGTGGATGAACGCTGCTGCTTGGGCTGTGATGGCATCCAAGTTCCGGGGGGGAGTGTTCTGGCTAAAGTACTGGTCCTCCTCCTGGGCCACAGTCTCGGAAGTGGTGGCGGACATGATGTTCCAAGCAGCGCGTTTACGAGTGAGCTGTGTGGAGTGTTTTAGTTTATCGCAGAGGAAGAGGGAACCGCTGGATCGTCCAAAACAAACAGTACTGGGTTGAAATAGCGATTTGGTCCGATTATGACCGTGGAGTTGGACAGAGTTAAAGCCCGCAGGATTGACTAGCCGAGGGATTTGCCTCCCCCTCTTAAAAAGAGAAAAGAAGAATATTGGAGTTCTTTTGAAGAGAGCTCCTTTTGATTGGGCGGCTGAATGGGCTTAGCGAACGAGGTGAATGGACTGTGAAGCGGCAGCTTAAGGAGAGGGAAGAAAATAATACAAGGGAGGCAGGGCAGGGCAGGACTGAATGAATGAAAGAAAGGAAAGCAAAAGCTTGGCAAGAAGCTTGGATGTTCTTTACAGATCGAGGGAGCCTTCTGCACTGTTCGGAAGGGAAAGGAGCCGGCGCCTACTGTGTTTATTTAGAAGAAAGGAAGGAATCCGTGTAGGCTACAATTCCATTTTATTCCTGGCAACAGAACAGACATGAAGCTTGCAAATATCATGAAGTTTCTTGTTGTCTCAGGGCAAAAAGGCCGGGGGCCACATCAGCTAGTTTAGCATGAGTATGTTTGACGTGTAGTCCACATCAGCTAGTTTAACACGAGCATATTTAACGTGAAGTCCACATCAGCTAAATCTATTCATCTTTCTGTTTTCTTTCGAAACGTTGCGCAAAAAAGTCCACCAAGTGTCCAGCAGGTGCTCGAAGATGCTGTGAGTTCGTGTTGCAAGAAGAAGCCGTTCTGCGATATATCCATCCAAGCTCATATTATCGGGAGACTGTAGCCAAGATTTGTGACAACTTCCTTCACGTCAAGTCATCCGATTTTGTTTACTCCGACCGATCATCTTCCTTCAGCTGCTATTTCGCTCTCTTTTCGTCGTCTTTCATCATTCCTGTTTGTCTTCCACTGTCCCTCCTCGCCCGCCTCGCTCCTGCCTCTCCTTTCTTGTCTCCTTTCGTCCTTTTTGTTCCTTTTTGTTCCTTTTTGTTCCTTTTTTTCCACATTTTCTCCAGCAGCTATGCGTGCCTCAATGTCTTTCGTCTTGCTTTCGGCTACATTGACCCCTTGTCTTGCTGCTGCCGCCCGGCGCGATGAGCCCAAGGTCTTGCAATGGCAAACACAACGCCGCTCCCCATTGGCATCATCCCGCCGCTTGAGGGGCCGGGCTACTAGTGGCACGCTGGACGCGTCATGGCTCAATTCCGGCTCCGCCTATTTCACTAACCTCTCCATCGGAACGCCGGCCCAGCCGTTCAATGTGCAAATTGATACTGGAAGCAGTGACCTGTGGGTTCCCGATGCAGCTTCCAGTGCATGCCAAGATGGTAGCTGCCAATACGGGGCTTGTAAGTCGACTTTTCATTGGTCCCTTTTTTGCCATACCCTCAAGCTAGGAAGCTACTATGGCCAAGGTTCTAAGCGGGAGCTCTCTTCACCGCCTCCGGCCCCCTGAATAGCCAGGACTTCCTGCCCATTTGTTTGTACCTTGCAGTTGGGGGGTGTTGAGACTTGTTTTGGACCTCTTGCTGACTAATTCTTATTTGGCTTTAGTTGATTCGTCAAGCTCCTCAACCTACGAAGAAACAGACGTGTTGTTCAACATCACGTATGGCGATAGCACGTTTGCCTCAGGATTATACTTTAATGACACTGTTACTATCTCTGGCCAATCTCTTCCTGGGCTTGTCATGGGCCTGGGGAGTGATACTGACAACTTCTATGGTGTAATGGGTATTGGCTTTCCTAAGGACGAGGCTAGTTCTGAATTGTATCCTAATCTTCCAGCCGCTCTTGTCAGTGATGACATCATCAAGAGTTCAGCCTACAGCATTTGGCTCGATGACCCCGACGACCACAAAGGCAGCTTGCTATTTGGTGGTGTTGACACCGCTAAGTACTCGGGTGATTTTAAACGAGTAGATGTCATTCCAGATCCGTCCCTGGGGTATGTCTATTTGCAAGTAAACCTTACACGGGTTGTTGCTTCAAGCTCGTCGGGCAACGACACGCTTACCTCGACCGGCTTCCCGCTCACCGTTATTCTAGACTCAGGGTCTTCGCTCATCAGTCTGCAATCAGACCTAGTGAAGGAGATTTGGACTGAGGTTGGAGCCATCAACGGCAGTGAAACAGTCACTCAGGTGAACGGCGTTACGACAATACCCTCTAGCTATCCCCTGCTTCCCTGCAGCCGCGCGAAAAACAACGGGTCATTTAGCTTTAGATTTGGTGGTGCTGACGGTCCGGAGATTTCAGTTCCTATGAGCGAGTTGGTGTTGAGCCTAACAAAAACGGATACAGAAGCCAAGTTTTCGTCTGGCGACTACAAAGGCCAGGACGCATGCTATCTTGGCATTTTGGAGACTGGCAATGTCAACATTTTGGGTGACACTTTTCTCCGCTCGGCCTTTGTGACCTACGATCTGTCCAATAAGCAGATTGCTTTGGCCCAAGCAGTTTGGGGCACCTCAGATTCAAGCATCACAACTTTCACTAAGCTCAACGAAACCATTCCAGGATCGAGCTTGGTAGCCTCTCAGGCTGAAACAGAGAGCATAAGCTCCAAAGAGCCCAGCTATTCTGCCAAGAGCGGGTTCCATTCCTCTAGCTCGGGCACAAAGTCAAGTGCTTCTAAGAGCAATTCGCTCAGCCTTTTTACTCTTGCTTTCATCTGTGCTTTTACCCTAAGCCTTGAAATTTAGGACAGTAGTACATTCCTCCTCTTATGGAGCTCACTATCTACTATGCAGCTTATTTTTGTGCACGGGGCTGTGACTGGAAACCATTTTGCTCTCTCTCTCCCTTCTACATGAGGCTAAATGTTGTGGCCAAGGGGACTTTCATGTGTAAGGGCGTTTATCTTTGCAGTCGCCTGAACGCATCTATTCAATGTACACCAACTTGATCATGTTCTAGTATATATTTTTGTCGTTAACAATTCAGTTATTTGACCCGAGGGCATCCCCGACACTGACCGATCTTAACCATGCCGGGCAAGCATAATGTCGGAAGAACAGTGACGGTGTGAGCTCGGATCAAGCAACTCGCCCCACTGTTCATCTGCCGAAAGCGAACCGTTGTCAAGTGTAGATAGCGGACCTCCAAACAGGACATTGACGGGGCAGTTCTAAGACTGAGATCAACTAGTCTGCTGCCTAGTGCCAGGTGGGCGACAGTATCACAATCGAGCGACTATAAAAGAGCCAGAGACAAGAGCTGTGCAAGATAAATGAAGGTCAGAAAAGATCACAGAGAAAGCTTGATTCCTAACAAAGGGGACTCCAATCGGTGCCTTTCGTACTAGCATAAATATGGTGATAGCAAACAGTGGTAGTCAAGTGCGAGGAGACCGCCCAAGTTTAAAGATCAAACATGCAATGACGAGTGCGGCTTTTGAGCTTTGAAAATAGATCTAGGTGCGAGAAGTTGAGCTTCAATAGGCTTCAAGGTTAAAGCTAGGCTGGTTGTGATTCCACATGTCATGATACTGCCATGAGCATAGCTTGAGCTCTAGAAGTGTGTGTCTAACGTCTAACTCGCGGCAGACCCATCGAAGATCGGGATCCAAGGCAAGCCTGCTGAAAGTGCCGTGTTTTGAGCCCAGGTGCTGAATTCTTTTTGGCTTCTGGTGCAGGTCCTCGTACGATTTTAGCACACGAGACAACGTATAAAAAGCGTGCAGCTAAAACATCTATTATTCTATCCTTCATGCCTGCATAAACTCAGCTACACCTTTTACGCGAAAAGGTCATTCAGCTTCGTTATATTTGCGTGTCTATGCTTCTTCATTCTCGACAGATGGATTGATAAAGTATGATATCGAACAATCTCCATTGCCCTCTTCGATGGAAATATCACCAACGATCGACTTAGAAGTAAGCATGTCTGCGACAATTTTAAAAGCATAGCAATCGTAGAGTATGTATCGCACGATAAAGTCCATATTTTCTTTGTCAAGGGTTATAGTTGCAACGACCTTCTCATCTTTCTTGACATCAGTGTGAAGCCAGCGATAGGTGGACAAAACCTCTTCAAGGCAGGCATCCTTGGAAGCTTTTATAACAACCTTATTCAGGCTATCGGGCGACAAACCATATTTCTGACAGACGGCGGTCATTATAGCGGAGATGGACAGCTGATCAGGGCGTTCCTCCTCAAGGTGGTTTAGAATCTTATCAACGGCCATGGTCTTGTCTGTTTTGCTGACTTTGAATTCGTTCAGAGGTTGTTTGCCTTGAGAGTAATGATGAGAGGTGATGGTGCACAGTCCATCGCCAAGGTTATTGAACGTGTATCCATGGTCCTTGAGCGTATCCTGAGCATTCACTCCCACGAGCAGAAAGGAAAGAGAAAGGAAGTCGAGGAGACGCATTATTGGCAATTGAGAATGGGAGTGGGGGATGGTAAAATCGACAAAGTCAGCTTGAGATAATGTTATTTCCATGGGGGAGGAGGGTATTTGACAAGCTCATCAAAGTGGATAGCCTTCATGTTTACTCACTATGGTGCCTAAGACCGAGAAGCTTAATCGAATCATAACAAATAAGTCGCTTTAGCTTTAACATGATATTACTGGGGCATTGACTGTTATACGATGTGCATGACATGTTTGTCAAGACCAACGGTCCGAATCAAAAAATTAACAGTGAAATTGTGCTTCTACATCACGCCCGCCTCTATTTCCTTAAAGCCAGTCCATCCCTAATACCCATTGGCGAAATTTTCAGCTGCTGATATTTCCCATGGGCTATGCATATGGAAAAGCAAGAAATGAACTACACATAGAGAAGAACATTGTTGAAATTCTCGGGGCTTCTCCAGTATCAAGCTGTCTAACCTGCAGGGATACGTCAGATCTCATTGATCCCAACTGGGAAGTGCCTGGCTTCTCATTCACTTGCCACTCCTTAGATTATCAACAGGTTCAGACTCTCTGCTTGTGATGAGATGACTCCGGCTATGACCCTAGCTTCTCTAATAGCTGAAATTGCTTCCGCATCTACTATCTCTCCATGCGCGTCACATCGCCGGAACACTTTCCAATGGCACAGAGTCCAGCGCCACACCATGCCCATGATGTGTCCCACGACCCCCCTGTCCATTAGACTGAAGGGATCCAATAACAACACAGCGGCTTTCTCTTGATACACGACAATCCCTGTGTGTGAAAAAAATGGTGAAGATGCCTAGTTGTGAAGGAGTCAAGTACTCAAGTTAGCTCGAGAATGCCTGTAATTCAAGATAGTATGACAAAATTACAGAGTTTCAAACCTGAACCCAGGAAATGTGTACACAAACAGCTTTTTGCATGAATAATTACACATGTAGGACCAAGTTCTCTCTGCTACATTTCGTACTCAAGACCCTGCTGCGTTCCTCTGTTGATCCAAGCCCTTGACGCATGGGCATTTGTTAAAAGTGGACAATAAAAGTCCTCATGCAGATTGTCAATCATCAAGTCATCATGTCACTCTCTAGCCAAGCAGAGGCTAGAAAACCCTTGAGCTCGCACTTGTGTCCGTGTAGATTTATCGGGATACTAAGCTTTATCTTGGTCAGCCGGCTCATTAGCATAAATTAGCAAGTAGCTATTCTCCCTTTCCTTGACGCCAGTATGCCGTGTAAATGAACATTCAACCTTGCTGCTGATAAAATCCAAGTATATACTAAGCGCAGCGGCCACAGCTATTGGCCATGTCAAGCATTATTAGGGAGTCTATTCTTTTGTGCTACTAATATGCTCCGGATGGCCCCAGCGATATGAACTGAGAGAGAGCTACAAACAAAAGTCCTTGCGAAGGTGAAAGACCACTAAATTTACGTTGTCGGCTTCCAAATCATACTGATCGCAAACTCCAATTATCGAAAAAGAAACCCGGCATCTTGGTAGGATTGCAGTCATTGAGGGCTTTCGGAATTGTGTAGGTGGTCAATACCCTTTCCGTGCTGTTAACTTCGGGCTTGCTCAGTAGTTCAATGCCCCCGGGATGGGAGTTAGGGATAGTAGTACAAAGTCCGCCGTTGAATTGGCCAAGCGTGTACTCACGATCCTCAGACACCTACATTTACTCCGACTAGTAGAAGAGGACAATGAAGAATACCAAATGAACCTATGGTCAGCAGATAAGAATAGGAGAGGAATGGCGATGGTCAATCAGGCCGGCTTCACCTAATGACTACTGTCAAGGTAGAGTAGAAACTTGTAACCGGACTCGAGCTACGGCATACATAAGGAAAAAGTAAATGTTGCGTTCTAGCATCATTTCACGTAACTACAAAAGCTCTACGCTTGCCTTTGGCGAAGATATACGACAAGAACAACTAGGTTCTGCGTAGCACTGAATCACATATATGGAGTACTATAGTTCAGTTATAGGGCGTCAATCGGTCGGACCGTTAACTAACTAGATTTCCCTGCACCTGTGCTCATGAAGAAGCGTGGAACAATATTACCAAGAGCTACGCTGCCTATAGGCAATAGATGTGAGGAAAAATGGTTTTGTTCTATTAATATCACTTTTTGTCACAGCATCAAAACCGAAGAGTGCATCCAAAGATCAGTGCTGCTAAGAACTGATAATGCCTTGACCATACTGTGACATGCAGTTCTGGGTACAAAAATCCTGCATAGAAGCAACAGTGCTGTCCACCAGAGGGAGGTAGAGTATGGAGGAATGAGCAGCTATTATGAAGGAGGCTTGCTCTACCAAATGCCAATGCCTGAAATGAGCAAGAAAACTTTCTCTCAGATACTTACACGCCTAGCAAAGAAACAACACTAGTGTAAACTTGGAAGTTTTGAGACGCAAGAGAAAATATGATGAGCGATAAGCTTGGACTTGTTCTTTATGAAGATACTCATCAACACAAAAAGAACTACTTCAGAAGTTCTACGTAGAAGTTCTATCTATCAATTGCTATGAAACCATGCAGCTACATGAGCCAACTAAGGTATCAAGCCCTGAAGCTTTTCATGCATATACATGTTAAGGCTCGATTAATGTCCTACTTCCATTTACTAGCCATGTCCAAGTTTTACCCATCTAGCGCCCTGCGCTTTAGACTTCATGTACAAGCGCTTCACAGATTCGTAATGAAGCTTTAGCCGCCTCGTTCATCTTCATCTACAAAGCGTAGGTGCCAGTGTACATCCACAGAGTCAATGCTGGTGCGCAACATAACATGACTCGCAGCGTACATCGTCTACTAGCGTCTTAAATCAAGTGCGAGCACTTGCGTTGTCCTGCATAAACTAGGACTGTCCATAACAAGATTCATTGCTGTATGTGTACATGTTAATCTGACGAGTGACCAATTTCTCCACGGCTGCTTCCATCAATGAGTTTCTTGTCACTTATAACCTCACCTGCCTTAACACCAATTACTGTAACCCATCAAACCGCGAGTATTCAAGTACGTCTTCCCAAAGGCGTCATCGGGATGCTGGTCTACAAGACGTAAACCTTTGCAACTCTTTTGATCCGTGTATTTGTTCTTGGTATCAATCACCTTTCTAACCATCCCCCGAGCCCATTTTACGGTTCTCTGCCCCAGTCTGAATGCTATTCTGTCAGCGAAGAAGGGCATGATAACCTACCTTGCACAACTATATAGCAGGACGTAGACCTAACTCGGGTTTATTCAAAGCGCGTAAAGAGCGAGTAGAATACCAGCCTCATCTTTTGATCGTGGCATGTTTTTATTTCACAAATAGTTGACCAGATACGAAGAGGAGAGATTGCTAGATCTCCCATGCACACACGTGGTTGATGCGCTCGCTTATAATCCACATTACAATATCCGCAGTTAAATAAACTGTGCCATTGGATGAAAAGCCAACAGTCCAGACGTTGACATGCGTCGAAAAAGAGCGTCACGAACTGGAGACGAAAAGGCTGGTCTCAATCACTGTACAAACAGCTCACATCAAGGAAGAAAACCCTCGTCATGCTGACACCTCCCTTCATGTGCGAAATTAATACAAGTAGAACATCTATTAAATGCTTCCCAACATGCTAGTCTTTCACATGCTTGGCCCGCTTCAAGACCGTCTCTGTATCCATCATAGAAGCCTCTTCATCATCGCTTATTTGCCCATCATCAGAACCCCCTTCCATAATCCTCTTCCTGGTAGCACTTGAGCCTTCCAAGCCGCCCTCGACCGCCTTTGACTTTGCCTCAAAAACGTCCATGTCTAAAGTACAGTGGTCGAAATCAATCTTCATCACACACTGCCTTTCCTCACACCATGTTATATTGAACACATCGTAGTCTCGGTCACTGAGCCCCCAATCTTGCAGCTTCTGGTAAACATCCGTAGCTTCTTGT